>JAKTXM010000056.1:30645-51969 GCA_030582575.1 Candida buenavistaensis | reverse complement strand
TTTAAAAACTTTTCAACAACTCAACGTTAAAACTATTCCCATAATGTCTATGATTAACAGAATTGCATTGAGAAGTGCTCGCCCAGCTATGGGAATGGCTTTCCGTCCAGCTCCAATTGGATTGAGATACATGTCAACTCCAACTGATCCAAAACAAAAAGCCAATTCCATTATTGACGCATTACCAGGTAACAATTTATTATCAAAGACTGGTATTTTGGCCACCTCAGCAGCTGCAGCTGTTTTTGGTATCTCCAATGGATTGTTCATCATACATGATGAAACCATCTTGGTTGTTACCTTTACCAGTTTTGTAGCTTTAGTAGCCAAGTTTGTTGCCCCATTGTACACTGAATGGGCAGATGGTGAAATCAAAAAAGTCAATGGTATATTAAACCAATCAAGAACTAACCATATTGAAGCCGTCAACAAAAGAATTGAATCTGTTTCAGAATTAAAGAATGTTGTTGGAACTACTGAAGATTTATTTGCTTTATCCAAAGATACTGCCAAATACGAAGCTGATTCATTTGTATTGAAACAAAAATTAGCTGTCGCCCATGAAGCTAAATCAGTTTTGGACTCTTGGGTTAGATTCGAAAACCAACAAAGACAATTGGAGCAAGAACAATTGGCCAAAGAAGTCATCGAAAAAGTTAACAAAGAAATTGAAAATCCAAAGTTCCAAGACAGAGTATTGGCTGAATCTCTCAATGAAGTTGAAAAATTGTTTGCAAAAAACTAGATAGATTTGTATACAAAATTCACGAGATAAGTTAAGTATATTACAAAACATATATCTATATATATCTATATCTATTCTATATTACTTATATTGATTTGTAACTGTATGGGATGGTTTCCAAACGTGCAATGAATTGTCATCGGCAACACTTGCTACCATCCATTCATCTTCATGGGACCAATCAAAATCATTAACACCTAGCATATGACCCAAATGGGAAAATATGGTCGATTCATTGGCTATGTTATGTAATTTAACCAGATGGTCCGTAGATGATGATCCGAGAATGTTGTTATATTTCGGATGCCATTTTAATTGTGTAATTGAATCGGAGTGACCTTGAATGTTACTAACCGAACTATTCAAGTTTCTCAAGTCCCATGTTTGGATAATACCATGGCTATCACCTGTAGCAAAACCAGTAGCGTAACCAAAATTAAAAGCTATACTGTTAACACTATTCTCAATATTCTTGGTATATACAATTGCATCTTCACGTCTTGTATCGTAGATTTTGATAGAACCACTGTCATCTGCAGCACCAAACAATGAGTCATGGGTAGGTATCCACTCAATATCATTTATTCCAATTGTACAGTTCTCGTAATATTTTGTTTCATGTAAAACTTCTGCCTCGTATTTGGTCAAGTCATACAAATTAATAATTCCATTCATATCAGCACTTATCAAATGGCCCTCTTTATTTTTATTCCAATCAATTGCAAATATATCTGCAGTAGATGGTATGTGTTTATTCGATAATTTTATTTGCACCTTACTTAAATCAGTATCATCAAGGATTGTATTCTGAAAGCTCTTGTGTCTGGTTCGTTCATATACTACTAAATCTCCTAGATTGTTCGAACTAGCAATTATGTTGGGTTTTTGGGGCATATATCTAACTTTATTTACATCGCCCAAGTGGTTTATCTTTTGCAACACTTTGACTTTATTCAAAGATGGAGTGGATACTTCTAATTCTTCCTTTTCTGCGTTAAACTCTAGTTTACTAATCTTTATATTCTTATTAAGATCTTTAAAACTTGAAAGTTGTAAAATAGAAATATGATCAATGGCTTGGCCTAATGTAAATGTCCCTAGCAATAATCTTTGAGCAATTACTTCTTCTTCCTTATTTCTATCCAGACTATTTAAAGCAGTTATATCGGGAAAAAACTGAACAGATAGAGATGGCCAAAGTAAGGAATTTGTTGACAAATAATCATATAGGAATGGTGCATTTTTCTTCCAAACTCGATACCCCTGTTGTGTTTTCTCATCAATAAACGAGTCCTCTTCAATATCAGTTGTTTCTGGTAGAAGCAGGCTAGCGTTATCTGTTAAATTTATGAGTTCTGACATTTGTTGATGTTGTTGAGATTGTTCAGACGCGTTGTAAATTTCAAGAATTCAAATTCTTTTTTTTATTTTTTTTTTCTTTTTTATTTTTACTCATCAGCAATAATGACTGAAAATATACGATTGAATTCTTCCAAATTAGGAACTCAAGAATAGTATGTAACGACATCTAAATATTTTAGTTCTCATGCTAACCATAATCATTACCCAGTTGGAATAATTTTTACAAGAAAGAAAGAGAAAATTTTAATGACAATGATGAAGATACAGGAGAATGTTGGTTCGATGATTCGGATGCAGAATCCAAAATGATACAATTTATAATCAATAAAGCAAACAATTCCGAACTACCAGAGGAAATATTAAGTAAACTGAATGTTTCTTTTTTGGATTTAGGTACAGGTAATGGGCATCTATTATTTCAACTACTGGAAGATGTAGAAGAAGAATATGACGGTGATAAAACTTTTGAATATATTGGAATTGACTATTCCCCTGATTCAGTGGAGTTTGCTAAAGGCATAGCTGAAAAGAAATATTCCGATTTGGAAATTACTTTTGATCAAGTTGACTTGTTGCAAAAGAATTGTTCATATTTGAAAAACAAATTTGATATTCTATTAGATAAGGGTACATTAGATGCTATTGCTTTGAATCAAGAAACAATACATTCTTTTGATAATAAAATCGGTATGGAAGTGTATGCGAGTCAAGTGGAACAAATGATGAATGAAGGATCTATATTGTTAATAACATCATGTAACTTCACAAAGGAAGAACTTTTGAAAATTATAACAAAAGATACTTCATTACAACTTTGGGACGAAATAAATTATCCTAGTTTCCAATTTGGTGGAGTAAAAGGATCTACTGTTGTTAGTATCGCATTTATTAAAAAACTGGATTAAATATATTTATATATCTTATGTCTTGTATACAATTACACGTGACTCTTTAATCTTTTGTCTCCCATCTCAAGTTTTCTATCTTCTCTACTAAATCGTTACGTAGGTTTTCTGTCCCAAATTTTAACAAATATTGAATAGGCGTACCTTCCGCATTAAGGGAATTCAAACGAAGGTATTTACCTGGCGCTAAACTTGCTTCTAACCCTTTCAATAATTCAGTATCTGGTTTGATTTTATAATTCAAAACAACTCTTAATAATCCTTGAGATCTCATGACTAACCTTACTTCATCTGGGTCTGCTTTCGATTGATTTAAATGTAAAGGACCAACCCCTCTTTCCTTCCATCCCTCACTAATTTTTGATAAATTCAATTCGAATATTTTTGCCGTACAAGAGAAATGAGATACTTCATCTTCTTCACCCGTAGTTTGTTCCACCGGAGCTAGATCTATTTGTTTAAACTCTTGTGGTTTAGATGAAATGCTACTAGTTTCTTCAATTCCATTCTCATGATCATCATTTCCATCTTTGGAATCATTTTCTTTATCGAGAAACGACTTTTTCTTTAGTGAATCTTGAAAGGCGTTTGTAAATCTAGTATTTGATCCAAATGTAGATCCAAAACTTGAAGCAGTGGATGGTGCGGCTTTTGGTGTTACTGTGGTTGCTGATTGAACTTCAAGTCTGCTTTCTGGTGATCCATTATTAGATCTGCTCATATTCCCAAATGATGTAGTTGCTCCAAATACCGGTTTAGGACTATTAGGAACTGTAGTTGAATCATTAAATGAATTTAATGGAGTTACTTTCCCCGGTGAAAAACTAAAAGAATTGGATCCAAATGTAGCTTGTCTTTTTGGGAGATGTGGTGGTTCTTTGTTTAATATTTTCCTCTCTGGTGCTTTAAGTTCTGATTTTTTATCAATTTCTTTTTCTGCTTCCGTTTCTTCAACATCATCACTTAAAAATTCCTTTTCTAAACTCGTAATTCTTGATTCCAATTTTAGAAGTCGTTCTTCAAACGCTCCAGTGACTTCTTTTATTATGGATTGTTTTAGGTCATCGTGAGTGATTGATTTATTTCTTTTCAATTGAATCGAAGGCAGCTCTTCTAGTTCAATTTTTCTTTTACTTTGGCTTTCGTCTGGCATTTGGTGGTCGTTATTATTAGTTGCTATTCTTGTAGCAGTCTGGTTAGTATAACTATTGTAGAACAAACAATAAACAAGCAATAGAAAAAACTGTCAACTGAAACAAGAGAACTTTTTTTTTTTTTATTTTGTTTTATTTTATTTTATTTGGTAACTAAAATCGGTTGCGACACTAACATTCGTTTTTCAGACATTTCATCTTTAATAAGCTATTTACTTTAATTCCTCCGCCTTATATTTCTTATAGACCTGTCGTTACCAGTAGAAGTATATTTGTATACCAATGGTTGTGATCCAGGAGTAGTACTAGAATATTTTGCGTACTTGTCTCTAATAGACGTGGTAGCACTTCTACCATTTTGTGGTTGTCTCTCAGACGATCTATGTGGTTCCGGTACTTGAGATTGTTGAAATGATGGTAAACGTGAACCAGAATTATAGGTAGGATTATTTGCAATTGCTGTTCTTCTTCCAGTACCAGCAATAGAATGTACCCTTCCTGCTTTAAGAGCTCCCCGTCCTCCTTCTCCACCACCTAATCTTCTGGGTTTCCAACTTTTTAGTATCCTACTTCTTTCAATATCTACCAATATAGTTCTATTGCCCAATGGTAAACCACTACGACTCAAATCGTCGACGCATGTTTGTGCATCGGAACTTCTCTCATAAACAATAAATCCATAACCTCTTGATTTTCCATTTCTATCTCTAATAATTTTTATAGATTCAATCATTCCATATTTAGCAAATTCTGCGGATAAATCCAATTCTGTCAAATTGTAATCTAATCTTGCAATAAACACAGTTTGATAGGGATCTTTCATGAATTCACTTTCTTGTTGTGCAAAAAGTGCAGGATCATTCCATTCTCTCCATTGCCTTTGATAATCTTGTTCTTTTGCTTCTCTTCTTAATTGTGCCTCTCGTTGTTTTTGTATATGTTTTGCAATTTTAGAACACTTTTTACTGGTAGTACTCTCTGATTCATGTATCGGTAGTTCAGTAGATACGTACTCTTGAATTTGGTTTTTGAATAGTGACAATGGTGTTATCGGTTTGGTTTTACGTTGTTCAGGTGGATAATCTATTGGTTTTATATAAGGTAATGGTAGTTTGGCTTGAAATAACTTTTGTATATTTGGTGGATATTTTTCAGTGTTGTCGTTCTTCAAAAAAAAAAAAAAAAAAAAGAAGAAGAAGTTAGTATATAATCGATTGATAATTATAAAAGCAATTAACTTACCATTAAGTTGTTTAGAATTATCGTTGGTCTTCTCAATCTGAAAATCTTTGAGAAATGAGTTGATGTTAAAACGTGACTAGCAGAAGGGAAAAAAAAAAAAAAAAATGCGTGTAGAGAACAAATCAAGAAAAACTGACCAGGCATAAATATTGCCTCCACAATTTTATCTGTCACTTCTTTTGGACCCCCTATACCCATAATGTTTGGAGATAAAGAACAGGAGCCCACAGAAATATTTAAAAATAATGAAAAGGTGGAAATCAAAGATATATCAATTTTTACGCGTTCCCAACTATCACTATTCAACGGTACAGATAAACCAGAATTATATGTTGGAATAAGAGGATATATCTACGATGTGACGTCTAATTCAAAGAGTTATGGTCCAGGAAAGGCATATCATAGGCTTGTCGGTAAGGACGTGGCGAGAATGCTAGGGTTGAATAAATTGAAATTGGCAGATGATGGAAGTCAAGGTGAAAATAGTTGGTATACTGATGATTTAACGGAGAAACAACAAAAGATTATTGATGATTGGACAAAGTTTTTCAAGATGAGATATAATATTGTTGGTGTGGTTGTTGATCATATTTGATATATCATGTATGATTCTTTAATGTAAGCCAGAGTGTACAAAGACTCTTTTCGAACAAACCACTTTTGTAAACCAAAAGTTGTCTCTCGTATTAAATCTTCATGTTTGTCAATTGGAAGATATAAGCGTTGGAACCGCGTTGCATAGACATATTTTATTGGTTTTTCTTTTTTTTTTTTTTTTTTTTTTTGATTTCTCAGGCAATACACCACAATCTGGCCCCCCCTTTACCATGGCGCTAACTATGGATATCGGATGTTATAGCTATACTGGTAAATTATAAAAAGTTTTTTTTTTTTTCTTATCCGTAAAAATCGGTGTCAGGATCCACCACAATTATAGCTCCAAGTATAAATTGGGGACCACTTCCCTCCTTTGTTAACTCAATTTTTTATGACTTACAAAAATTAAACATGTCTGCTACTGTTTTTGTTTCTGGATCGTCTGGATACATCGCTCAACATATTGTCAAGCAATTATTAGCCAAAGGTTATAAGGTCATTGGATCAGTTCGAACCGAATCCAAAGGTTCGGAACTTCAACAAAACGCCAACTCTGATAATTTCAAATACGTAATTGTTCCGGATATTGGTGCTCCAGAAGCGTTTGATGAGGCATTAAAATCTAATCCTGAAATCTCGGTATTTATTCACGCTGCTTCTCCGGTCACTTTTGAAGCACAAGACTTTGAAAAGGAGATTATTTCACCAGCGGTCGAAGGAACGAAAAATGTTTTGAATGCAATCCAAAATTACGGTCAAAATATTAAACGTGTTGTTTACACTTCGTCAGTGTCTGCTATTTTTGCACCTTTGGCCCTCCACGATAAAAATAAAGTTTATACTGAAGAAGATTGGAATCCACTGACTCTTGAACAAGCATTAAGTGATGGGTTAGCTGCTTATTCATATTCTAAGACCGCTGCTGAAAAATACGTATGGGATTTTGTCAAGACTGAATCCCCAAAATTTCAGGTCTCTGCAATACATCCAACTGTTGTATTTGGTCCTCAAGCCTATAAAGTTAAAGAAAAATTGAATGTTCTGGCTGAGATAATCAACAATATTGCTAATTTGAAGCCTGATGAAGAAATCGCCCCACTTGCTGGTGGTTTCATTGATGTTAGAGATGTTGCTCGTGCACATTTGAATGCCTTCGAAGAAGAAAATACTGTTAATGAAAGATTACTTTTAGTTCAAGATAAATTCTCTACTGATTTAATTGCTCATTTGATTAAAAAAAATTTCCCAAACTCTGCCGTTCCTGATGGTGATTTAAAAAGAGGTGAAATTAATGCTGAGAAATTTGCTTATAATATCGATTCCTCAAAAACAAATAAGATTCTTGGATTTGAATTTATTACTTTAGAGAAATCAATTATTGATGCTGTTCAACAAATATATGACGCTTAAATATATTATACATTTATAGAGAGAGACTATTTAGAACCATCTACTTCAAGAATTAATTTCCCTTGAGCAGTTCCTGTAGCATTAAACTCAAGAGCTTCTTCCAATTGTTCAAAATCATAAACTCTATCAATAAATATTTGAACTTTCCCACTTGCTATATATTCTTGAGCTTTAGAAATCCATCCAGCACCTCCAAGTCCTAATAAAATATAACTATATGAATAACTCAATAAAAACAACCAACTCAAAAATGTTCTAAAGAACGATTTACCAGTACTTTCAAAAAATTTGTGAGGGTTATCGCCAACTATAGTATGATAAACACCTCCCTTTTTCGGTAATAGAACTTTCAAATGAGGAAACAATTCATCTCCTCCCCAAGTATCAAGAATATAATCATATGGTCTATCTTTGGCATTTTCCAACACTTGATTCAACACATTTTCACGATAATTGATAATTCTTGTTCCACCCAATTTTGTAACTAATTCTTTTGATCTAGGTGAACAACTAACCACAATATCACTTGCTCCTTCAATACGCAATAATTGAATCAAATACCTACCAACAGAGGTTGCACCTCCGAGAACTAAAACTTTCTTGTTTTTAATTGGGTATTTACCAATCATCTTTATTGCGGTACCTAAAACCAATGGCCAAGCAGCAGCCTGTTTTAAATTGATATTTTGAGGAATTTTAGCTATTTCTGTTGTAAATAACGATTTAGTATTGATCAATACGTATTCGCTGAATGTACCATCTTTGGTGGTAACACCAGGATGGATACCTTGAACATAATCTCCAATTTTGAAGTTATATACATTGGAACCAAGCGCAATTATTTGTCCACTGAAATCTTTACCAATCCCGTGATTTGTGAATGGTGGGAAATAAGTGATGTGATACAATTTAGCATCTACCGGATTGATTGCAGCATAATGAATCTTCACAAGAATATTGTTCTTTGAAATGATGTAATTTCCTTCACTATCTGTTTTGAAGTCAAAGGAATCTGATATAATTTTTAAGGGAGAACTGCCGTTTCTATAAGCCCATCTTTTATAATTCAACTTAACCATTATGTTGATTAATTTAAAAAAAATGGGGAAAAAGAGTAAGAGGCAAAAGGAACAATATTTTTTAGTTTATATATGCTTTTCACACGATATTGAATTTTAAGGTTTTTAATATTTTGAGGTTTAACATGTCACAGTGTGTGCATGTGAGTACGGCTAGCGGGAGAATATTTTTTTTTTAATTTTGATTGCCGCGTCGTGTTTATTTGTCCAATAATTTCAATTATAACAACATAACCAAGACTGTAAGTTTAAGAGTTGTGCAAGAAAAGAAAATCTGGATGTTTTTCCTTATGGATTTATTTTGTCTCAGCGGATAAAGGTAATTTTGATAATTTTTTTTTCAATTTCCGATGAGTGAAAGAGTTGCATATTTATATCTATAGATTGCTTGAATAGGATGTGAGGAAGATCCTTGAATGATGGAATACTATCTTCAATTATTGGAAATACGTTAACAATACTAAGCAAGATGAGTTACTACAAATATTTGATAAAAATTTAGAAAAATATTTATTTATTTTTTTTTTTGCATCCAAAAAGATGTCAATTTTTTTTGACCAATTAAGAGACTGGATTGTATAACCTTAATTTGAAGAGATTTCTACTTCTAAAAATAAACTCTACTATCAAATCTACTGAAGTTATAAAATACTTGAACTTCTCTATCCTTATCGACACCAAGGGGCGGGGAAAGAAATTCATAACAGTACAGGGAACCAGCAAAATAAAAAAAAAATAAATAAATAAAAAGAAGAAGAAGAAGTCATAGCCGTGAGATGACACAAAACAGAAAGGTATCAAGACCAGCAAATTAATCTTGTAACTTGAAAGATTATAGTTTCTACTTTTCTGATTTTCAAAGTCGAATATAGTATTCCACATATTTTTGTTTTTCCGGTTTTTTTTTTATTTTTTTTATCAAACAAGTAGAATGTGGCTAGTTAAGTTTTTTTTTTTGGACACGTATAATAAAATTCCGTGTGTTAGTTTTTTTTTGTGTCTGAGACGATCGAGAAAAAGATGAAGTTTAGGAAGACGTGTCAGTCTCATAGAATCGACACAAAAAAAAAAAAAATAAAAATAAAAAAGAGAGCCTAGATTTGCTTCCCAAGAGAGCCCGTTAAACAAACAGCCAATAATAATACAAATTCATAACAGAACAATAAGATGTTGTGATAGAAGACGTTAAATTTCTTGAGTTTTTATGTGATTGTTAATGGGTTTGAGAATGTGGAATACTTGAATTCTACACCTTATTGTATATTAACTGTGGAACAACATTACAGGGAAGTTTTTTATTAAATGTAAAATTATTATCATTAGAGAAAATTTCTTGTTTTCTATTTTCTTACTTGCTATTTTCAGGTACACCCACCACCCCCATGGACACCACAAATTTAACCCTAGTTTAGTACATTACATTAATAAAACTGTTTAATAACGAAGCTACTCCATATCAAGGATTACGTATTTTAATACATACATATATGTATGTATATTGCTGGAGAAGATTGGTTGTGTGTTTCGGTTATTGCATCGGATCTCTAGGGCAAAAAAAAAAAAATAAAAAAATAAAAGAAGCACAAAGTGTTAAAAACGCATCTACACTATGAGTGAATTTCAATTCAATGAATATCACACTTAGATTTATATTTATACTTTTGTTTATATCCGACTTTACAGGCGACCCGCTACCTCCGTCCCCCAATTATATATTGAAAGACCTTTGAATGAGAGGTTATATATACGTGTGGGTAAAGTATTTTGTAATGAATGATCTCGATTATTCTAATTTAACCATTCCATTTCATCCTTTACTTGAACACATCTCTCGTAGACCAGCAACCTAAAGAACTTATAAATATAGTATAAATATAGTATATTATAATATATAATATGATATATTATACTATACTATACTATACTATATTAAATTAAATTAAATTAAATAAAGGGTTATAATAGCAATAGCTATATATATTGTTTGCTTTGCTTTTACTAAAAACATCTCGTCAATTAGAATTCAGAAATTCTTTTTCTTTTTCTCTTTTTTTTTTTTTTTTTTTTTTTTTTTTTTTTTTGTAGACAAAGAGAAAAAAAAAAAAAATTTTTTTTTTTTTTTTTTTTAAACTTTTTTTTTTTTTTTTTTTTTTTTTTTTTTCTTTCGTAGACAAAGAGAAGAAAACAAACAATTTTTTTTTTTTTATTCTTGAAAACTGTATTGTATTATTATTATTATTATTATTGACAACTTTATACCTTATATCATCATCTTTTAACAAAGACTACGCAAGGAAATTGAAATCGTTCCCTTTCTTTTCTATTCCTTTTTTTTCTGCATCCCCTCCCCCTTTATTTTTAATTTAGATTTTAATTAGAAAATTTGTATACCATGGATGCAGGCACCGCTGCTTTCACTAATAAAGCACGTTTAAGACAACAAATATTGGATGGGGAACAAGATATAGATACTTTAAGTGAGTCACTAAATCAACAACAGCTTTATCAACAACAACAGAATCCTAAAAATATTAGATATCAACCAGCTTATATGCAACAGCAACAGCATCAATTTTTGAATGTACAAGGCGCAGCAATACCCCATACCAATCTGATTTCTACCACAAACTATGATATAATGACACCGTCACCAGCTGGTGGATCTCCATCTCCATTCACTGCAAATACTAATTCAAGTTATACTAATGTTGGTGTTCCAAATTCATCAAGAAAATCGTCAATGACATCGCAATCAACAGGTGTCAACAGATTTTTCCGAAGAAATAAAGGAGTTGGTGTCGATCCTAACTTTAATGAGGATTCAGGGGCTGATATTGGTGAATTAATGAATGGGTCTAATGTATCTTTTGATGATATAACTCATATGAGAGATCATGGACCTTATGGTATTAATTCTCATAAATCATTAGATTCAGCACCAATTATACCTACCATGGGAAATGGAGGTTTGACTGGGATAGGACCTGCTTCGAGCTCAAAAGTTAGCAATGTTCAATATAGAAAGCAAATGAACCAACAAAAAAAACTAGCGATGATTAATGGTGCAAGAGCAAATTCATTAGCAGGAGGAAATCCGATGATGCAGCAGCATCAACAGCAACAACAACAGTATATGGGTGTATCTGGTGGCCCAAGAACTATGTCAATGGTTAATTCACAAGGTCCAAGAACAATGTCACTAAATTCACAGGGGCCAAGAACAATGTCAATGAGAACAGGACCAGGACAATTTCCTCCACAACAACAATTTCAACAAATGGGTCCAACAGGTGGTCCAAGAGCCATGTCAATGAGATCTGGTCCTTACCCTCAACAACAGTATCAACAAATACCAATGGGTGGTGGTGGTGGCGGCGGAATGCCAAACAATGGACCAAGAACAATGTCATTAATGGGTGGTGGTGTTGGTGGAATGCCAAACAATGGACCAAGAACAATGTCTATGATGAGTGGTGGTGGAATGCCTCAAAATTATCCACGAACTAAATCTTTAGGTGGTCTGGGTCCCCCAATGGGATACCAAGGTCCTCCATTACGAAGTCAAAATCTAGTTCCAGCTAATCCATCTCAACCACCACTACCACCACTACCACCATCACAACAACAACAACAACAGCAAGCTCATCCAATTCAAAAATCATTTGCGCCGGGACAACAACCATTTTCTCCTAGAGTCCAAATGTCATCTCCTCAGTTTCAACAACAACAGCCTCAGTTCCAGCAACAACAACAACAACAGCCTCAGTTCCAGCAACAACAACAACAGCCTCAGTTCCAGCAACAACAACAACAGCCTCAGTTCCAGCAACAACAACAACAGCCTCAGTTCCAGCAACAACAACAACAGCCTCAGTTCCAGCAACGACAACAACCTCAAGGTAATTATAACCAGCAATTTGTACAATCACTACTTCCCCAGCGCCAGCATTTACAGACACAACAATCATTTGGACAACATTCAAATGATTCATTCCAAGAAGCAATTGTTGAAGAAGAAGAACAAGAAGAAGAACAGGCAACTCATAGTTTGGATCCAGGTGTTGAACAAATAGCAAAACATGATGTTGAAGATGATATTGTTTATAAATTTGAAGGTGAAGAACCAAATGCTAGTGCTTTATCTCGTAAATCCACTTTGAAAAAGAATAATTCAATGAGGGTTCGTAAATTGAATTTATTTAATGATGATCAAGCTACAACAACAACAACAAGTGGTAAGAAATCACTTGGTAGAAAGAAACCACCAATTAGTCCTGCTGTTGAAAATTTTACTTCGAGTTCAAATGAAAGTGTTCAAAAATCAATAAAAGAATTACCGAAATTACCAATAGATTTTGATCAACCACAACAAAAAGAACAAGAACAAAAACAAGAACAAGCTGATCAATTACATTCGCCTACTTTTAATGCTATGCATAATCCAGGTAGAGAATCATATTTTGATGAAGATGATGAAAGTAACGTTTCTAATGATGGGTATAGAGAATTAGGTGCAAATGCTAGAGGATCTACTAATGATGTTTTTGTAACAGCATTGGATTTTAATTCACCACACAAGAGTAATAAATCAATGGCAAAATTAATATCATCTCCGACCAAATCTATAAAATCTCATCAACTGAACAAATCATTTTTTCCTTCACCTACTGTTGATAAAGAGATTAATGATGATGATGATGATGGTGTTGTTGAGGAATCAATTAAAGAAGATTCTACTATTCAAGAAGAATGTGTAATGGAAGAAGAAGAAGAAGAAGAAGAAGATAATGCCACTACCACACAAGATAGTTCTAATACAAGCAGAAATGTTCTGGAAACTAATCCAAAACTTAGGAATATTGTTGCCAATACAGCATTTAATAATTTTAGATCACCATCGGAAGGATCAGGAGACCAAAGGAGTAGATTTCCGAATCGTTTTACTAATGAAGAACAAGAATCTGAAGTTTCATCAGTATATGCTAGTAGTAATAGTAATAATAATAATAATAATAATAACAATAATAATATGTCTGAGAAATTACTGAAATATGATTTGAATAATAATTCTGATACTGATGATAGTGAAATAAGAAAAACTTATCATAATGATGGTGAATTTGAACAAAGTATAAATGGAGGTGAAACCACACCTCCTACATCTTCAACGTCTAATATATCACATAAAAAAACCATTTTTTTGGATGGAGAAAATCAAGAATTACAATCTAAACCAAATCGTCCTAGTAATCATCATCGTGATGATAGTTTTTATGAAAATTTTAGTGAACCAATTAGTGATATTCCTGAAGAACAAAGAATTTCAAAAGATAAAAAAATGGATTTTAGTACTTTTAAAAATGAAAAGAGTAATAATGATAAATTCTATCGTCGTCGTTCATCTAGTGGAGAATCCATGAAAATGTTTTTACCTTCATCTCAAGGTGGTGGTAGTACAAGGTTATCTTCTAGTAATAGTATTACTACTAGCACCAATATTAGTAATACACCTGTTCAACCTACTGTGAATAAAAGATCATCATTTTCATTGAATGGAACTAAAAATATTTTAAAGAGGTTTTCAAAAAGTAAGAGAAGTAGTGTTGTTGCTGCTGGGGCTGTGGTGGATGAAGTTGATACTTCTATGAATTCTATATCATCAAGTAAATCATCATCAATTAATCAATCAGGGGGGAATATTGGTGGTACCAATGAATATTCGAAGCCTCCACAACAAAAGCCATTAACATTTACTAAAGAAGAAATGGGAATTATGAATTGTAATAATGATTTATTGAATGAATTGGAATTGGTTACTACTGAATTGGCATCATCTATTAAGCGTGAATTAGCATTAGAAAACAAATTAAAAAACAATACTAGTCAACAACAATCACCTAAATTAAATGAAGATTTAATTTTTGAAATCACAGAAAAATCTAAAATCATTGTTGATTTACAAGAAAAATTAAGTAAAGAAAGAAGATTAAGATTTATTAGTGAAGAACATGCATTATTAGGAGAACATGGACAAAATCCATCACCTTTAAAATTAAATTATGAAAAAAATGAATTATATAAACAATTATTAATTAAAAATGATTTGGTTAATCAATTAGAAGATAAATTGAATGAATATGAAAAAAGAGATTTAAATTTTATATCTCAAAAAAAGAAAAGATCATCAATAACAAGTTCTTCTTCTAGTACATCATCTACTGAATTAATTGAAAAATATAATGAATTATTAAAAGAAAATTCCGATTTAAAAGTTCATATAATACCCAATTTAGAAAAGAAACTAAAACTTAAAAATAAATCAGATGATTTACAAGATGATGAATTAAATAATGAAACTAAATTAGAAATCCAAGCATTGAAAATTCAACGTGATGAATTAAGAGAAGTAGTTAATAAATTAACTTCTCATAATAATAATGAATTGAAAGTGGCTCAAGATAGATCAAAACATTTAGAATCTAGATTACAAGAGATGAAAATAATTAATGAAAAATTAAGTAATAGAAGTAATAGTAATGGTGGTGGTAGTGGTGGTAAAAAAGGTGGGAAATTAAATGGTTTTACAATTATTAATCCAGATAAAAAGTTATTCGACTGATGGAGGTGTTGATGATGGTATAAAAAAAAAAAAAAGAAAAAGAAAAAATAGTGTACTATATAAAACATATAAAACATATAAAACATATATATATATATATATATATATAAGATTAATCTAATAAAAATTTGGCAATGACCTGACCAATCAAATCACCTTGATTATTCAAAATATTAGTTTGATATTTATATTTTTGATAATCTTTTTCATTAAACGCGCCATTTTCATAAGCGTTTTTCAAAATATCCAATTCAATTTCAGTAGTGAATTCCGGATGACCTTGGAAAGTCAATAATTTCAAAGGACAAAGTTTATCTGAAATAATTCCTTGGATACTACATTTATCTGTTGATCCGATACTTATTATATCTTCAAACTCTCGAATCATGGGCCACCCAAACGCTATATCACGATGAGATTCCACCAAATTCAAATGATCCAAAATCTTTTTGTCATCGCCCGTGGTGCCATTGTTGGCATACAAAGCTGGTAAAAACGGGGTGTTTTCCAAATGGAAAATCTCTTGGTTCAATTCTATAGTATGGGTCCCTGCTTCCCACCCGGCTTCATTTCTAGCCACTTTACACCCCAAGTTCTTAGCTATTATTTGGTGTCCAAAACAGATCCCCACAATGGGTAATTTGGAAGTCAATGCAAAGAGTTTATTTTTGATGAATTCGTCTAATTTTAGGATCCATGGTTGAGAATTGTCAAAGGCATCGCTTTTGGATCCACTCAATACAAAACCTGTGATTTTACCTTGTTCTATTTGGGTATTTAAATCGTGATATATTGGAGTGGGATCGTTTGATTTGAGTTGATATTTCTTCATTGGATGGTTTATATTTGCTCTGTTTAAAAGATCAATTATATTATCTCCAAAATCTCCATGTTTTTCTGTAACATTGGGAATATCATCTTGTAATACTAATATAGCTATATGTTTATCATCAATCATTTGTATATATATGTATATATTACTTTTAATATTTGTTTTTTTTTTTGTTTTGTTTTGTTTTGTTTTGTATTTTTTATTTTTGTTTTGTATTAGTTAATTAAGAGAACTGTGGTTATTTTGTTATCTATTGTACACACAATGGGAACACCTTAATTAGATAAAATAAACGAGATTAACAACAACAACAACAACAACAACAACAACAACAACAAGAATAGAGATTACATATTCAATTGATAAAGGTTTGCCAATATTTTAGTAACCATCATCTTGGATATATAGGTATAAAAGTTAGTTTTAATAGTTTGAGTATATATATATATATATATAATCTATTTTATCATACTGAAATTTTTAGGGTTAGAAAAAGAGAAGAAGCGGAAAAGCAGAAAAGCCAAACAAAACAAAACAAAACAAAAGAAGAGAAGAGAAGAGAAAAAATTTTTGGTTCTCTCTCATCTACTCTTCTTCTTCTTCTTCTTCTTCTTCTACTTTAAACAAATATAAAAAGTATGTTTAATACTATTTAAAATATTTCTTTAGAATGATGAATCAAATGTTTACACAGACCTGTACTGAGTCCCCTACTTTTATAAGTTTGGGCATTGAAAGATAACGACATGCCTCTAGCTGATATTTAATGAAATATTTCAATCCAATCGTAAATGGAATATCTTTTTACTAACTTTTTGATTTTAGATCACACCAGATCACACACATATAGACATATATATAGTTAATATATATTCAAAACTTCAAAAACTAAAATTTAAATTTTACAATTTACAATTTACTATATTAATTGTATACCAGTTGTTGTTCTTTTGTTCAAGTTTTTCTCTTTTATATTAACTAAATAAAATACATGATTCTCTCCTCCATACAAAGAAAAGATATTCTCTTTTTCAAAATACTCTTATACTTATATATATATATATATATATATCTTCATTAATTGTATATTTTTAGAAGAATAAAATGCTATATGAAATATTAAACAAAAAAGAACCCCATCCCATGTGTATAAAATATTCACATTTTTCTTTTTCTTTTTCTTTTTTTCAATACATCTATTTCTTAGCAGTTAATCTTCTTAAATAGAAAGCTAATTCTTCACCTTCCAAAACGTAACCATCACATCTACCTGATTGACCTGGTCTGGAAGAAATAACAGCGTATAATCTACCAGAACCGAATTGAGAATCAACAGCAGATTCAATGGCAGCAGCACCAGATCTAGAAGCCAATTTTCTTTCAACTTTTCTTGATCTTTTAGCTTCAGCAACTTCAGCAGCATGAGCAGCATGAACACCACCCTTCTTTTTACCTAAAGTGGTACCGTAATGGTTTTCATACCATTGTCTGAATGGTGTAGCATCAATTTGAACAACAGCAGATTTAGTTAAAGTGTTGGTTCTAACCAATTCATTATTAGATGGATGATAAACAACACCAGCAATTCTGGTTTTTCTTGAAACACCTTCAGATCCCCATGAAAAGTTACCGGTTTCAATTCTTAAAGCTCTGAATTTTTGGTTACCTCCTCTAGTTCTAACAGAGTGGATTCTTTTACTTCCAATCTTGGTGTTAGCTGGTTGTCTACCTAATTCAAACTTTCTCTTCTTTCTAAATTGAGCTCTTTTGGCCCCAGTGGCTGATCTTTTGTGACGTGAATCTCTAGAAATACCCATTTTTTTTCTTACCTAAAATTATTAGCCTGTTAGTATAAAATTGAAAAACTTTTTCTTCTTTTTTGTAACAACTATATTCAAAATTATTTCCTTCCATGTGTAATCATTCAATAAACTTGGTTCCCTAAAAAAATATTCATAAACTTTTCATTAATTCATTCATAAAAAAGAATGAAACCCCAATTTTCTTTCCTATTTATTTATTTTATTTTATTTTATTTCTTTCTTTCTTTCTTTATTTCATTTTCTTTACCTTTTGTTGAATAACCTCATCCCCTTTGTTTGTCTAAATAATTTATAATATAGTTGTTGTAGATAGTGGTTTATTAACATACACTCTTGTATCACGGTAAATTGAAAAAGAATCTAAAATAAAATTTCTAGTTTATGAAAAAAAATTTTTTTTTTTTGTTTGTTAGAGCGAAGCGAGAGAGTATAGGTTATGTGTAGTCTTAGTGTACGGTAATTTAGTAGTGTACGTGAGTATGTGAGTGTGTGCGTACATACAAAAATTTTAGATGAATAATTTGTTAGGGTATAAATTATTTGTGCGTGTATAGATAACAAAAAATCCAAATTTTAATGTGTCCCAATTGGTAGCCTGGGTATATTTTAAAGTACAAATACTCTAATCTAAAATCAAACCTGTATATTATTTTTGTCACGTGTATATTTTTATTATTAGGGCTGTAGCCCTATATTGAATTTATATATCGTGCGTGTGGTTTTGTGTACGTTTTTGCTTTTTTTTGAAAAAGATAAAATGAGATGCGTCACAAGGAGAGAAGATAAAAAAAAAATATAAAATTTAAAACTACAAAACTTGATCACTTATCAAAACAACCGTTGAAAACGGAAAACGGAAAACGGAAAACGAAAAACGATAATGGAAACGATATATGATGAAATAGAAATAGAAGATTTTACATTTGATCCAATCCAACAAATATTTCAGTATCCTTGTCCTTGTGGTGACCGATTTGCCATTAGTTTATTTGATTTACAAGAAGGTGAAGACATTGCTGTTTGTCCAAGTTGTTCATTGATGGTTAAAGTGATATTTGAACCGGAGGATCTAGATGAGTATACAGAATGAAAAAAAAAAAATTAAAAATAAAGAGGTTATAATAAGGGCCGATAAGACCAAACAACTCTTACCACTATAATTTACTACAACAACAAAATCCGTGCTGGATCTTGGAACCACGATTGTTTTTTAGCTATAGTTGTCTGTGTGTGGTGGGGCGGGGCGTCGGGGCTCGCATTGTTGAAGGAGGAAAGGGTTTGTTTTTATTTTATTCCGAAATGGGTCCCTGTAATGTACTAGACTTGAATAAATAAATAAATAAATCCCATCCCATTCCATCTCATCTCATCTCATCTCATCTGAGATGGACGGGCTATAGTGCTATAAAATATTTGGAAAGCTATCAGAGAAGGAGGGGGGGAGAAATATCAAAAATTGCTGAGATTCAAGAATGACATAATTTTTGGACTCTCGATTATACACAACAGCACAGGAGAGTATTGTTAATGGGGAATAAAATTAACGAATCAGCAATAACAATAACAGTAATGACAACGACAACGACAACGACAACGACAACGACAACGACAACGACAACGACAACGACAACGACAACGACAACAATATATATAAAAAGAATTTTTTTTTTTTTTTTATTTTATGGGATGATTTTAAAATTTAGGGTAATTTATATAGAATTGTATTTAATAATATTGTTAATAATTAATAAAAAGCAAGGTTTACAATTGGATTAAATATTCAAATATAATTCTGTTAACAAACTGCAAATTAGAAGTAAACAAATAGACAAAAAAAATTAACGACAACTGCAGGACTCGAACCTGCGCGGGCAAAGCCCAAAAGATTTCTAATCTTTCTCCTTAACCACTCGGACAAGTTGCCAATTTTGGCATAAAATCATCCAAGCTAAAATATTCAAAATTTAATAAGCACATAAAAAGTAAAATAAAATTAGTTTATGATTGAGTATTTTATTTTTTAAAAAATCATTCATGGATAAATCCAGATTTTAGAGGGGGAGACGATTGAAAAGATCAAAGGTATTTTTTAATTAAATTTTTTTCGATTGTACCGATGTCAAAGTATGTCACTCACCCGTCTTTATTCATTCTTATCAAAACAACACCCCTCCACATCCGCCTCCCACGCTGCGATTATAAAGAAAAGAAAAAAATATAAAGTCGGGAAAAGAGACGGGAGGTAAGTAGGTAACTTCATTTCCCAAAAAAGTCCAATCCAAACTATAATCAATTAAAAAAAAAATTAGTTAAACTTTAAGTAAAAAGGAACAATGAGTAAAAGTGTCTGGAATTTTGATCAACTTTTCCGGTACGTATTTATTTATTTATTTATTTATTTATTTATTTATTTATTTTTTCTTTCGTGCTTATTGCCCCACCCACCACAGCCGTTCAACAAAAAAAAAAAAAAATAAAAAAAAATAAACGATTGTCCTATTGTATAAAATAATACATCAATGGTTACAAAGATGGAGTATCAATAAGAGGGTGGGGAAGGAGACAAAAAAGGAGGAGTTGGAGGGGGTTTTTTTAAAAAAAAATCTCATCAGAACCTTATTTCGGGTGATCAACTTTATCACTTGTGAGGAAAAAAGACAAAAAAATATAGTATAGTATAGTATAGTATTGTGATTGGATATTACACGTGCACTATTAATAAATAATTCATTAAATTCGTAACGACGGTAAAAATGACATGTGGAATGAAATCAAGGTGGGGTGAGGGGGGGTTGTCATTTGGTTTTTTTTTTTTTTTTGGTTTTTTTGGTTTTTTTGGTTTTTTTGGTTTTTTTGGTTTTTTTGGTTTTTTTGGTTTTTTTGGTTTTTTTGGTTTTTTTGGTTTTCGATTGTATTGCTCTTTGAACTGTACACCGTCAAGTGCATTGTCATTGTCGGCAATGATTCATCTTTTGTGATTAGATGCTTGAACTTTATTTTATTGTGTTTTATCCATTATCTAAATTTTAAAAATCATTTTGCAACTTTATTGTTTTAAAAAAAAAAAAAAAAAAAATTGACCCCGGAATAATATGCAAGTTTGTATCGGGTATCGGATCAATGGCATTGGTTATATAGGACCAGAGGACCAGAGGACCAGAGGACCAGAGGACCAGAGGAAAGAAAAAAGAAAAAAGAAAAATAAAAATATCATGATGGTGAGATCTGCCTCGCGTAGTAATAGGCTACAGATAAAAGTTCATTTACATGTGTCAATTATTGATGTTTTCGAAAAATAAGCTTTTATACTACTTAAACTTTTCACAACGACATTATCGCGATGTAATTGTAGAGAATTCATTTTTGTTTTTCTTTTACTCTTTTTTTTGGAGGGTTTAAAAGCAATATTTGGGAACAAAATGACCCTTGGAAACTCTGTGTTATCCGACGTCTTTCTTTTTTTTTTTTTTTTTTTTTTTGAAAACAGTTGAGTAAAGGATAAGGCGGTGGAAGACGCTTAACTCGTATGATTTTTATTTATGTGGAATTGAGTAAA
>JAKTXM010000056.1:0-30545 GCA_030582575.1 Candida buenavistaensis | reverse complement strand
TTTAGAATGAAAATAATAGAACAAAAACATCACATCATGTAATATTACTTAAATTATAACCATTTGTTTATTAAACCAAAAAATAAAAAAAAAAAAAATTTTAAAATAAAAAAATTTGTTGCCGTTTGATAAACTAGTTCTAAAAATTTGTTGCCGTCTGATAAACTAGTTCTAATAAGTTTTGCTCTTAACTCCGTGAGCCAACTATTAACGGAATTGTAAAAAAGAAAAGATAAAATTACTATAATTGCCATTTTAAAAAGAGAAAGACTGTCAGTTAATACAATTGCAAAAAAAAAAAAAAAAAACACATTGTAAATAATAACAATCCAATGTTTGCTCTTGTGTGGTACCTGAATTTTAGTAGGTTTGAAATGTATAGGAGTTATAGAATGGTATGTGTCAAAATTTTTACATCTTAAAATTTTGATGTGGATACCTTTATCCGCGCACGCGCAATATAAAAAAAAAAATAGAATAATAATGACAATATGCAAAGGTAAAAATTACACAATGCGAGTTCTCTTGTCAATTTTTTTTTCTTTAAAAGAAAAAAAAATGTCGCACTGACGCGTCATGTATCATGATACAGGCGGGAAGGAAAAGAAAGTATTTGCAGCAATTACAAACGTTTTCTGGTAATCCCCTCATATGATAACGCTTACTGTTGAGTGACCGTTAAATTAATTGCTGTTTTGGTTTCTTATAAAAATAAACTTTTTAGGCAGGTGGTGTGAAGGAGACATTTCATTTCAGTTCATTTTAAGGATCGGCAACGGATTTATTAAAGTGTCGTTTAGAGGTCCCCCCCCCCCCCCACTCCCCTCTCTTTTAATTCTTTCTCCACTTCAATGTGTCATGTATTTCCGAAATGCTAAATCAATTAGCATGAAATTTGAAAACTTGGTAGACCAATTGCACTTGCCGTCCAGAAAGAATAAGATTTTTTATTTTATTAATGTGTAGATATGCACAATCATTCTAAGATCCCTAGTTAAAGAATACACTGTGAAAAGCTTTTTTATTTTTGCTTATTATTATTTGAAAAATTCAACTTTAAATTTCAATTGAATGCCCCAAATAATGATGTTTAAAATTGTTGGATTGGTATAGGTGGTGGTAGATTACAATCACTTTAATCAGGGATGGTTTTTGTATTTTTTTTTTATTTTTTTTTTACTGGAATAAAAATACAAAAAAATGTAATCAAAAAAAAAAAAAAAAAAAAAAAAAAAAAAAAAAAAAAAAAAAAAAAAAAAAAAAAAAAAAAAAAAAATAAAAGATTTTTATAATTTTAAACAACGTGTTAGAGACTTGATATAAGAAATGTTACTATTTTTTTATTTTTATTTTTATTTTTTTTTGGTGGGGGCGGGGGGATCTGATAGTGGATCAGGTTTAATAAGATGTCAAGTATTCCATTTTAGTAACCGATAATTCATTAGATAGTTTGGTTATTGTTTAAATTGTCAGGTTTTACTTGTCTTTTCTTTATTATTATTATTATTATTATTATTATTATTATTTGTTTTTAACTTTTGCATAATGTCGCAGATATTTAACAGTCTCTACATTTAATATATTCTTAACTTTGTTGAGTTTGTCACTGTTTAGTGGGATCGGCTTTAAAATTAAAAAAAAAAAAAAAGAAAAAAAGGAAATAGGGAATAAAACAAACCCAACAAGGTTTTGTGGACTTATTAAACAACAAGCTTTTTGTAAGAGAACGATATATACACAATATAGTTTTGTTCTATTCCCATAGACTGGAATTATGTGAGAGCTATTCTTTAAAGCATACACCAAACCATTCTCCATTCTTCCACCACACTGGAATTTAATAACTACACAATTAGCACATGACTATAATATATATGATAACAAACAATAAAACAATCTTCCTTTATTGTAAACTTGAAGTTAAACGGTAAAACAAATTAAAAAGAAGGGAAGAAAAGAGGGGGGGGGGTTGAACGGATTAATTTTGCATTTTGCATTTTGTGAAGTTTGAAATTTTGTAAATTTGTTAATTTGTAAATTTGTTAATTTGTTTTTGTTTAATATTAAAAATTGAATATTGATTTATTAAACGTTTTTTTAATTTTTGAACACTTCTAGCAGATATATAAATATCTTTAATAAGAAGCTGAAAATATAGAATTTGAACGGAAAAAGAAAAAATAAATTTCTGTTTGGGTCCTATTTTCACAACAACTACAACATCAATAACACTACTTATCTAACAGAGAAAAGTATACACATACATACATAAATACATGTATCCACATATATATATATATATATGGATACATACATATATATACATCTCATACTTTAGTTGTTTATAATTAGCTTTTTATTTATTTATTTATTTTTTGTTCTTGTTCATTTAATGCAAATTGTTACAATAAACGGAAATAAAAAGGAAGAAACAAACAAAAAATAAATTATTAAAATAAAAACGAAAAGGAAAACTTCTTTAATTTATTAAATTCAAATTAATCTTTTAATTTTAATTTTTTTTTTTTTTGAAATAAACAAATTTAATCATATTATTAATTCAAACAACAACAACAACAACATCAACAATAATCAATATACATTACAACGTGTTATTTGAGTATATCAACAATAATTCAATTCTTTAATCCATAAACAGTCATACATACACTCGCATATAACCGAACATAATTCATTTTAATCATATTATATATATAAATATATATATCCCAAACTACACATTCGTCCCACACACCCCGTCCCACAACATGTTTAATAGACTTCATCCTTATTCACCTCAACAATCTTCACAAAATTCAAATGAATCACATCAACACCAAGAACAGAATCATCACCAACCTTTTAATTATAACCAACAATATAATACTTTACCCCCAATAGGTATGATTATTCAACAACCAAATAATCAATATCAACCACCACCTCCTGCTCCTTTAACTGCAGTTGTGCACCAAACACACCAAACATACCAAACACACCAAACACACCAAACACACCAAACACACCAAAATCAACTACAACAACAACAACAACAACAACAGGACCATAAATTAAATACTCATAATAAAAGAGGACCTTGGAGTGAAGAAGAAGATCAAAAATTATTATCTCTAATACAAGCTCATGGAGCTACAAATTGGGTTAAAATTTCAAATAATTTAGAAACAAGAACAGCAAAACAATGTCGTGAACGTTATCATCAAAATTTAAAACCTTCATTAAATAAAACACCAATAACTATTGAAGAAGGTATTAAAATCGAAAAATTAGTAGCTATACATGGTAAAAAATGGGCAGAAATATCTCGTCATTTAGAAGGAAGATCAGATAATGCAATTAAAAATTGGTGGAACGGTGGTGCTAATAGAAGAAGAAGAGCAAGTTTAGCAACTAATACTACAACTACTGGTCCTAATGAACATGAAAAAAGAAAATCAACTTCACCAGAAATAATTGATAATTTAGAACAAACTTATAATAGAACAATGTTACCTCCACCACCTCAACAACAACAACAACAACAACAACAATCTTTTACAAATACTCCAAATAGTGCTCCAAATCAACCAACTCATCATCAACATCATCAACATCATCAACAATTACCACAAATTGCATTCAATACATCTATGTTTGGTAAAGAAAATGGAAAAAATGCATTACCAAGTATATCAAAATCTTTACATTCAGCATCATCTTCAACTCCTCCTCCACCACCAGAACATTTAAATTCAAATAATTCTCCATTAAAATCAATTGGTCATAGATCTGCAAGTTTTGATATCAATTCAAATACTACATTACCTCCAATTTCACAATCTAGTAAAAGAAGATTGATTGATGATCAATTTGGACGTAGACATTCAAGTGTTTCATCTACAATTTTTCAACGTAATTCATCACATCCAAATTTATATAATGCTAATTCTGCTCGTACTTCACTTAGTGGACCTAGTGGAGGTACAGCTACTTCATCATATAATGGATCTCCTTTACTGTTGAGTACTGCTGCATCAAGAAATAATTCAATTACTCAATTTGAATTGTTGAACAATTCAAGAAGATCAAGTACTTTTAATTCTGATTTATTTCCAAATCCTTTGAATCAATCTTCTAATAATAAAAGAAATGAATCACAAAATTCTTCATTTAATTCTCCAATGTTGACTCCACTGACTAGATTTTCTATATCTTCAGTAAATTCAAATTCAGCTCATAATTCTGCAACTCATATTACTAATTCATCATTAGTTACATCTCCTTCAAATTCTTATAAGAATGTTCATGCTAATAGCTCCATATCAATTAATTTACCCGTTAAAGAAGAAGAATGTAATAAAAGTGAAACTAGTGATGATGGTTCAACTCCAAAACTTGAAAAGGAAAAGGGTAAAATAGCTGTTTCTTCACTACTTGATTAAAAGAGGAGAGATTATATATTCTTAGTATATATATATATATATTCTTTCTTTTTATTTCTTTTTTTAAGAAAAGGACCCTTTTTAATATAATTGATTGTAATCTAAAATTGTAATTAATAGTTTAATAGATTGAAAAAGAAATGTAAGTAATCATTTTTACACATTAAGTATATAGGTGGATAGAGATGAATTCGGCGATAACTGTATAAAATTCAATAGACGCATGACACACAAGTGATAGCGATAGAGACAGACAGAGTAAGCGACCAAAGAAGAAGAAAAAAAAAAAAAAATCTGTAACCTAAAATAAATAATATATTCATCCGCCACTTTACCAATCATACCATGTCCTTATCAACCAATGAACAAAAAGCAATACTTCAAAGTTGTATAAACAACATCAACCATCAATCCAGTCTTATGAAACGAGATTTGAATGAAAATAAATTATTACCAGCTTTAAAACATTGTTCTAATTTTTTGAATGAATTAAGAACAAATTCATTGACCCCTAAACAATATTATGAAATTTATATGTTAGTTTTTGATTCTTTAGAATTATTAGCTAGTTATTTGATCAATTCTTATAAATCTACAAATAAAGGACTGCTGGCATTTTTAGCTGATTTATATGAAATTGTACAATATTCCGGCAATATAGTACCTAGATTATATATGATGATTGTTATTGGTACTACATACATGTCAATTGAAGGATCACCTAAAAAGGATTTGATGAAGGATATGATTGAAATGTGTCATGGTGTTCAACATCCTATTAGAGGCTTATTTTTAAGGTATTATTTATCTCAACGGACTAAAAATTTGTTACCTTTTGAAAAACAGAATGATTTTGAAGATACTGTTGATTTTTTAATTTCTAATTTTATCGAAATGAACAAACTTTGGGTCAGATTACAACATCAGGGACATTCATCAGAAAGGGAATTAAGATATAAAGAACGTAAAGAATTGAAAATTTTAGTGGGGTCAAATTTAGTCAGATTATCTCAAATTATTGATGATTTTAATGATTTTAATGAAAATTATTCTTCAATTGATTATTATAAACAAAAAATATTTCCTACTATAACCGAACAAATCATTCAATGTCGTGATCATTTGGCTCAAGCTTATTTGATTGATGTTTTGATTCAAATATTTCCTGATGATTTTCATTTTGCTACCTTGGATCAATTATTGAATGATGTGTTTGTTAATCTTCATCCATTGTTGAAAAAAAGTGAATTGGTTGAAACTTTAATTAATAGATTCATTGCTTATCAAAATTTTGTAAATGATAATAATGAATCAAATGAAAAAACAACTCCATCATTGGATTCAAATGAATTATTTCAATCATTTTGGAATTTTTATTTAAAATTAAATGAAATAGATACTGAATTACCATCAGAAGAACATTCAATGTTATTACAATCTTTTATTAATCTTTTATTAACTTTTGATTCTCAAGATTTTTCCAATTTAAATACCATTTATAAATTTGCTGAAGAAAATTTAAATAAAAATGAAGAAACTGAAAATGAACAAGAAATGTGGTCACAATTATTAATGGTTCCTATTTCACATTTTAAATCAATTTCAACTTTATTAAAATTGGAAAATTTTTATGATTTTTATGTTAAAGTGAAGAATAAATCTTTACAAAAACAAATTTCAGAAGCTATTATTGATAAATTATTATTATTAGCTAGTGAAAATGATGATGATGACACTGAATTATTAAATAATATAAATTCAATTGACGGAATATTTAAATATTTATTGGTTTTAATAAAAGAATCTCCAAGTAAATTAGATACTGCAAAAAATTTAGGTGTCACTAAAACTATCAAAATTAATAACGGAGAGAAATTAATAACACCAGAATTTCTTGAAATTCAAGAGAAGATTAGTAAAATTATTCAACTTGTTGAAATACCTGAAGATCCAATTAAAAATATATCTAATTTGATTTATATCAAAAAGAAATATTTGAATAAAAATCCAGATAATATAATTTTTACTTATCCTGTTTTAATATCTAAAATTTTATTTAAATTAAAAATTATAGGTTATGTTAATTTAAAACAAAAAAAAGCAAAATCAAAATCAAAATCAAAATCAAAAGAAGAAGAAGAAGAAGAAGTAGAAGATGGTGATAATTTGGATTTACAAATCACTTCCAATTTTAAAAATTTATCAGTTATCATTGATGAATTGTATCAATATCATCAAGAATATTCATCTGAATTAATACTCAATTTATATTTAAATGTTGCTAACGTTGCAGATCAATTAAAATTAGAACAAATATGTTATGAGTTATTTAATCAATGTTTTGTTGTATATGAAGAAAATCTTATATTGACATCACATCAATATAAAAATCATATTCATATTAATCCTCATGATTCAATTTCTGGTGGTTCTTTAGCTTATGAATCGGTGTTGGTTATAGCAAATACTTTAATTAAAACTAGAAATTTTTCAAAAGAAAATTATGAAAACTTAATCACCAAATTAACATTATATGGATCTAAATTATTGAAAAAACAAGATCAATGTCGTTCAGTTTATTCTTGTTCTCATTTATGGTGGTGGAGTGAAACTTTATTACCAGAAGGAGAACAATCACCAACGGTTATTGAAAAAGATGAAGAACAACAAGATCAACAACAACAAGAGGAAAAGAATGAAATTGATAAAGAGGAAGATAAAGAAAAAAAGGACCAAAATGAAAAACAAAAAGAAGTTTTATTATATCGAGATCCAAAAAGAGTTTTAGAATGTCTTCAAAAATCATTACGTGTAGCCGATTCATGTATGGATCCATACCTTTCATTAAAATTATTCATTGAAATTTTGAATAGATGTTTAATTTTCAATATTTATGGGAACTCGTTAATTGATACACGATACATTAAAGGGTTAATTGATTTAATAAAAACTAATATTGATAATTTATCGGATGAAGAAGTACAAATTGAAGTTGATGAAGAGGAGAATAAAGAGGTTATGTTGTTAAATCAAAGTAAACAATTTTTTGATAGAACTTTAGAGTATATTACTGAACAGAATATAATTGAATAGAAGTTAAGTATATATATATATATATATATATATATACAAAAACAACCTCAATCTTCCAGTCTCTCAGTCTCTCAGTCTCTCAGTCTCTCAGTCTTTCGTTTTCTCTCCCGTGATATCGTACCAATTAGGATCAACAACCAACCCACACAGGGCTGTTCTTAATTGGTTAGAAATTAAATCAAAAACCGAAATATTATATTGCTCATTTCTAAGCCTCTGATGGGGGGGGGGGGAATGGTTCTCATATTCCAGAATCCACCGTGAGTTTAAACAAGTGGTTACGGTTATGAGGAGTCACTCTTTAAAAGACATGCTCTAAAAGTTATTTAGTAATACCATAGCTTAAATGAAGTTAATTCAATATCCCCCTCTACCACCACCACAGTTTATAAGATTGGTTTATCGTTCTTATAAACCATAAGCCTTGTTAAGGAGTGCACACAGAAAAAAAAACGAAAAAAACAATGCCACAATCCTGCAACATGCACGCATCCACACACACACACACACCCTCACATCCCCTACCTTTCTCCCCCTTTTATATATAAAATTATAAAACATTCATCTTTTTTTGACTTGCAACCAAATTGACACTCAAAATGGTTTCTAATTCTATTGAAGAGAAGGAACCTTTAGTAGATTCTTTACCGGAGTACCCGACCAAAAAAGAAGAATTACCACCATATTCCGAAAATGAATACAAACTTGCAATTTGTTCAAACAAGTTCAAGACATTTTGTCAATTTGCTACTTTTTTCGGATTAATTTATTTGATTAATTTTGTTTATTTCAATAGACTGGAATTATCAAATGGTTTGGCATCTTTGTTCAGTTGTCCCCACGCTAAACAACAACAATTGGATCGTCATCCTTTAAGAAACTTGTTCAGTTATATAGATACCGAACCAAGTACTACAAATACAACGGCTAAGGAAATCATCGCCGTTACTAACCCATACGTTCCTAATCCGCATTATGGGAAATCATTACATTCCACTACGTTAATTAAACATAAGTTTGGTAATAGTTGGGGCCAACCAGCAGTTGTTAATTTCACAGCCCCTTCAAATATCGAGTTTGATGCTGTTGTATTGACTTTATATACCAAAGTGGACGGGACTCAATATGATAGATTGGCTAATTTGTTTATTGATGGTGTCCAAATCTGGAGAACTTCTACTATTGAACCAGGTAATCGTTTGGTATTTAGTAATTTTTCTAAAGATGTTAGTAAATATTCTAAACTTTTCAAAAAGGAAAATGTCCAAATATTGTTTCAATTGGATAATTTGGTGTCTTCTACTTTGACTGGTGTTTTTGATGTTACTTTATCTGCTAATTTTTACAAAGTTCAAAAACCAAAATTTAAACATGATGAAAAACATGAAAAACATGAAGAGAATGAAAATCGTGAAGATGATAAAAAACACGAAGAGAATGAAAATCGTGAAGATGATAAAAAACACGAAGAGAATGAAAACCATATTGAAGAAACTTTACATAGAGAATTTGAAGGTTATTATGGATATCATAATGAAAAACACCACAAAAGTACAGAACATCATATAGATGATAAAAACAAACGTCATAAATCTGACCATAAAGGTGATAGAAAGAAACATCACAAGGATAATGATGATGATCATAAACATCCAAAAAAACCAGATCATCCACCTCATGATCCAAAAAAACCAGATCATCCACCTCATGATCCAAAAAAACCAGATCATCCACCTCATGATCCAAAAAAACCAGATCATCCACCTCATGATCCAAAGAAACCACATGATCCACCACACAAACCAGATCACCCACCTCATACTCCTGACCATCCACACCATAAACATGGCAAATATCATAAAGAACGTGAAATTTTTTCAGAAGCTAAACCAGCAGATGAGATTTATCCATTGACTTTCAATTCGAATCCAAATCAAGCTCCTGTTAAATACCTCTCATCTGGTAGAATTTCTGTTAATTTACCAAAAGTTGCTAAAAACACCACCCGTTTGACTCTTTCTGTGTTCACTTCTGGTAACGCAGCTGATGAATTTTGGTATTCTAATGTTGTTGATAAATATAAAAACATATTTGCTGATCAAGGCAACCAATTTATAGGTAAAGGACCAGTTAGAATCGTTAATGTTTTTTTCAATGGTGAAAAATTTGCTGCTCAAACTCCAGAACCTGTTATTTTTACAGGGGGTATCTCACCAGCTTTGTGGTCTCCAATTGTTTCATTTAACGCTTTTGATGTCCCATCTATTGATGTTGATGTTTCTGGATTATTACCATTCCTTTGGGAACACCAAGCTATCGAAGATAAGATTTTAGAAATTGAGGTCAGTAACGGGTTGGGTGAAATTGATCAAGATACTACTACTGCTGTTAATGAAAATTGGATTACTTCAGCTAGTTTGTTAACTTACCAAAATAATCAAGTTGTTGATTCTACTGGTGAAGTCATTAATATTGATCATTCAAGTGAAGGAAATTTAATATCTGTTGCTCCTCCATTCACTCATTCATACCAACAAATCATTCATTCTACATTCACTGGTCAATTGATTAGTAAATTTAGTTTAACATTAAAAGATGGTAGACTTTTGAATACTACAATTAGTAGTTATACCAAAGCAGAAGTTTCAAATATTCAAGGTTACAGAAATTACGGTGATATTCAAAATGTTGTTCATGTGGGTCGTTCCAGTCATTCGGTACTTATTCAAGATGATGATTTTGAAGATACTCCAGAAAATGTTTCAACCAGTTTGAAACATCATGGACCAGATATTCCTCCAAATACAATTTCAATTGTCAATATAACTTTGAATTATCCATTAATTCTTGAATTAACTCTTGTTCAAAAGGAAATCGGATCCGGTGATCAATTTTTTGTTGATTTAGATGTAAAGATAGTTCACTCTAGAACTGCTGATATCACATTTGGCGGAGATCGTGGTAAGATTCATACCAATTCTCGTCAAAATGGTACTTCAAGATTTTTCTTATCTTCCAAGGGAAATCATGGATTTGGATCCGGTACAAGTAGATACAAATCTTTGATTAAATTTGGAAAACACAAGAGCAAGTATGATAGAACAGCCGTGGCCGTCAATGGTACTATTGTTTCTGATAAATCTAAATCTGGTAGTGAAGATGAAGATAATTTATTAATTACACACTTGATGGATGTCATGGAATCATCAATGAATCCTTATGATTTATCAGGATATTTAAAGACTTTTTTCAGACCTGACTTTTCTATTGAAAGAATAGTTGGATGTCATGGTGCAAAATTCAAAATTCCTAAAGAGATTAAACACGATAGAAAGAACAAGCATGTTTTGAATTCACATTAGATCTCTCCCTCTCTTATTCTTTATTAGTTGTGTTTATTGTTTCGTTTGATTATTGTTTAGTTTGATTATATATATATATATATATCTTTTATATTCTATTCTATATTCTATATTTAACCGAATCCTGCCCATTCAATAGAAAAAGTCAATGGTACGTTCTCTTCAAACAACTCATCACTCGATTTGTTATCCTTTTTATCAGATCCCATTAGTACTAAATTTTTTTTGACACTAGTTGCCAATCTGCCACCAACTACAATATCATGCATATCTGTGAATTCAAATCGTACAATCGAATAAGAATGATAACGTAGTGGATCACCCGGATAAATCACTAAATCACCACCGAATTTTAACCCAGGGTTTATATAATACTTTTGATCTTGTAGATATTTATAATAATGATAATACTTTATGAATTCAGACATGGACAAATTGGATTTTTTCAAGTAATTGGTTATATAACGTTTGATATCTATTTTGTAATTGTTTACTATTTCATGATTACAGGGGCTTGTATTTGCAGTTGTTATTAAATTCCCTTCATAATTGGTGTTTTTTTGTTGATTTGTTAAATTTGCTAAACGATATGATAACTGATCAATTAAAATTGCTTTATTATATTGAATTAACCAAATAACTTCGTATATATTTAATTTTAAAGGCACTGATAGGAATATATTTTGTTGTGGATATTGTTGTAAAGTACCTTGTAATACACCTAGTATATTGTATTCATTTCTTAATCTTTTGATATCTTCAACATTGAATATTAATACTTCTGGATCTGTATCTATATTGATTATTGGTAATAATATCTTGTAATCTTCCATCTCTAAGTAGTTTAAAAGAGATGAGTGTTGCGCACCTTTACGTGTTTCCATTTTTTTTTTTTTTTTTTTTTGTCGTAGCCAAAAGAATTTTCCAACAACAAGTAATAGGGTATACACACAACCGAACTAAACTAAAAAAAGATGAATAATAAAAGAACAAAACAAGCTTCCTTCATATCATTGGATGATGAAAAAGTGGCGAGAATTGCATCTGAATTGAAATCAAAATATGAATCTTCTTCAACTCCTAATGATTTATATAATTTAATTGACGAAATCGATTATAATATGGCTAATATTGATAATAATCTTAGTAATTATGCTATTTTAAATTCCAAGAAGATACAACAAAGTATAACAAATATAGAAATGATGAGAACTAGTAAACTATCAAATACAATAACCAATTCAAACCAATTGAGTTCAATTTTTTCACAAGCTAATGATTTAGGTCATAAATTAACATACAAGATAAAATCATTAGATCAAGAAATAGGAAATGTTAATAAAACTTTAGAATATGCGACTCATATTCAAACATTGAAGAACAATATCAATCAAGCCAATTATGCAATCGAACATAGAAATTGGGAATTGGCTGCTCAATGTATACATACAATCAATTCTAAAATTCCATCAGAGTTAATATCTGGGAAATTTGCATCTATAATGATTCCATCTACAGATTTACCTGAATTGCCGACTGTTGCAATATCTAAATGGACTGAAAAATTAACAGAAATATTTAAAGAACAGTTTAGCGAAGCTGCTAACATCAAAAATGTCGAACAATTAACTAAATTTTTTCAATTATTTCCATTGATTAATCAAGAAGAGATAGGGCTAGATTGTTATTCTAAATTTATTTGTGAAATTATCAAAGAAACTAGTAAAAATTTAACTACTGGTTTAGAAAGTGCTCATGAATTGAAACCAGGGATTTTTTCAAATATAATTATGCAATTGTTTGAAAGCATTTCAATGATGTTATCTCAACATGGACCATTAATTAAAAGGTATTATAGTGCTACTTATCCACTGGCATTGTCTTATGTGATAACTAAGATTCAAAAAGAAATAGATTTACAAGTTGGGATTATAGCAGATACTTTTTATGATTTAAGAAGAATAGATAAACAATTCCAAGATATTAAAATATATAATTTTCCCATTTTAACGAAAAGATTAGCAGAATTACAAGATCATACGATACAAGAATTGGACAGTAATAGAGCAAGTTTTGAGAGCACGGAAGATTTAGTATCTATTAGATCAATTGGAGATTTAATTCAAGAATTATCTTCCATTTTTGAAAATTGGACATTATATTGTAGATTTATAACAATGAAATATTTTCAAGGTACTAGAGGTGATCCATTAAAATTACCTGAGCTTATTCATAAATCTACATTTTCAAGAAAAATCAATGAAAAACTTTTACCTGCATTTGAAATATTATATAATTTTTATTTTCGACGTTCTATGGAAAAGGCAATAACTATCGAAGAATTACCATCATTGGATTCGTATTTGATTTTAAATAATGATAAAAAATCAAATCATCCAGAACAAGTTCCAATTTCCTCTGTTGTTGAAGATATGACTTTAGTATTAAACAGTACATTACGGAATGTAATTCAATCAGGATTACCATCATCAGTTAAAAGTTTTATTAATGATAATTTTAAAATTATTCAACAAGATTTCTTAAATGGATTTTTTATTAAAAATTTAAATGATAATCAACCAAGATATAATCAAAATTTATCATTAATAAACCCTTCATTAGATATAAAACGTACTTCTAGCCCAATAAGTCGAAGTGGTACACCTGATATATCAACGGGAGCAGGATTTTTAAAAGGTGCTTCAAGTGCTTTTGGAAGTGTTGTAAGTGGTTCAGGAGCAATTGTTGGTAGTTTACAGACCACTCCTAATAATCCAAAATTAATAAATTTTGTAATTTATTTAAATACTTTGGCAATGGCTCAAGAATATTTTATTAAAGTTTTAACAAATATTAATAAAGAAAACTACTTGGTAACTTATTACCCTTTTGGTAAAGATAAAGAAATCATTTCAAATATCTTACAACAAGATTTTATGGATCCTTGGAATAGTTTAAGTAATAAAGTTATATCTGAAGCAATGATTAATTTATATAATCAACTGATTAAAAATAAATTATTAATATTAGTTAATGAATTTTTCACAGATCAATCATCAAATACAACTGACGCGAATTACGTTATTTATTCCGCAAATAATATCAATGATAATTCGATTTTAATTACTTTTACATCAAATTGGCAATCTCTAATGAAACCTTATTTGCAAACTTTACATAAAACAGTTTGGAGTAAATTATTAAGATTGGTAATTGTTAATTTAACTAATTTATTAGAGAAGAAATTATTAGCAGTTTTAACAAAATCCAAAATCAATGATTTAGGTGCAATAAAATTAGAAAAGGATGTTTCATATTTAATCAATGAAACATGTCAAGATAATTATTATTTACGTGAAAAATTTGTTAAACTAACTCAAATTGTATTACTTGTTGGAATGGACGATGAAGAATACGAAGAATCAACTCAGCCAATAACACGCGTAGAAGAAGAGGAAGAAGAAACAGCAGGTATAAATTGGGTATTAACACCACAAGAACGAAATCAAATACGTAAATTTAGAATTTAAAAATCTATATAGCAGTACTATTTACATCTTTCATTTCACTATCTTCGGTTTGTTTATGCGTCATCTGTATCAAATTATCTGACCTTATTCTTAAATTCAAATTATGGAAATCAAATTTTGGATGGGTGAATTCACATTCTGGACCTTTAGGACAAAACCCATAAAGGTACAATGGACAAAAGACTTTTCGTACATGACGATTCTTACAATTTGGACCATCATTACAGAACCCTTGATTATAATTGACACATTCAGGTATCTTCAGCTGTGGATCCACATGTAGGTATAAACATTCTGAAGTCTGTGTACAATATCCATTCTTTGAATAAAATAAACATTCCGGCATCTTTCTCAAGTTATACTCATGTAAGAACTCACAATGGTCCCCTTTTTTACATAACCCTCTTAACCAATGCTTACACACAATTTTGTTTGAGTACATCGACGATACATGTTTGTTGGGACAATTGTTACCTTGAGGACATGAATTTTCTGGATTCAAAGGATTATAAAATTGACATACTGGACGATCTGGATCAAGTCCAAAATTGTATTCTTGTCTTAAAAATGGTTCAAATTTAAAATGTCTATTTGATGTATTTGGATGTATTATCGGATTCAGTTGTAACATTGTAAGTGTTGTATAATCTTATTTTTTTTTTTAATATTGATTATTAATTCAGTTTATATATATATTGATAATTTACAATTTTTTTTTTCTTTTACCAGAAGTCACGTTTATTATCATTTGTTTTTTTTTTTTTATTTTATTTTTTTTATTTATTTTTACTTGTTCTGGTTTCAGTCACGTGAATGTTCTTAGGGTCAAGTCGCCTGATCAAGCGAGATTACGTGGAGAATCATACCACCAGTGAATGGGTGAACACATAAAAAACACACGGATTCACCACAGTATGCAATTTTTATTTTATTATCTAAAGTTCTTCTTTTAATATTTTAAGGAGGATTAATATTCACTATTAGCTTGGTCAGATTCTTTAAAAGATATCTATTAATTATAGGTATCAGTATATTCGTACTCACAAATACAACATTGTATTCCACAATTAAAACAAACTTATCTCGTTTTTTCAAAATGGGTAATCAATCATATGATACAATTATAGTAGGGTCCGGATTAGCTGGATTAACAACCACTTATGAATTACTGAAATCTGGACAAAAAGTATTGTTATTAGAAAAATTGGGTACTTTAGGAGGTAATTCAATAAAAGCATCATCAGGTATAAATGGAGCACCTACTAAATATCAATTACCGGGCGATTCAGTTGAATCTTTTATTGAAGATACACTCAAAACAGGTAAAAATTTAAATGATAAGCAGTTGGTTGATAAATTGACTGAAAACTCACGTAATGCGATATATTGGTTAAATGAAGAGATTGGAGTTGAATTAACAAAAGTTGTGTTATTAGGTGGACATTCACATGCAAGAACGCATAAAGGTGATAAATTACCACCTGGGTATGCTATAATTTCGGCATTGACTAAAAAAATCGAAGCTTACGATGCAACAATTTTGAAAAATTCCGTATTGGATAAAATTTTATTTGAAAACGGGAATGTCAAAGGTATTGAGTATAAAGATCCAGAAGCGAAAATACATCAAGTCTTTGCGAATGATGTTGTTTTAGCTACTGGTGGGTTTTCAGCAGATTTGACATCGACTTCTTTATTACGCAAGTATCGACCTGATTTAATCAATTTTCCACTGTCTAATGGTATTCAAACAACTGGCGATGGCCAGAAAATAGCAGAACGTGATGTTGATGCCGAATTGATTGATATGGATAAAGTACAAATACATCCTACTGGTTTTATCAAACTTGCAAATCCGAATGAAAATTGGAAGTTTTTATGTGGTGAATTATTAAGAGGTATTGGAGGAATTTTAATATCCCCTGAATCTGGTTGGAGATTTATCAACGAGTTAGAAACTAGAGATGTCGTTAGTGACGCGGTGTTAAATTATTCTAAAATTTCAAAAAATGAAATTGGATTGACGTCAGAATATGCTTCTATTATTGTTGTTAGCGGTGAAGCATATGATAAAGCTAAAACTCATATTGATTTTTATAAATCCCAAGGAGTATTACACCAAGGTTCAATTAAAGATGTTTATGAATTACTAATGAAATTGAACCCTTCATTAAATATTTCATTTAAAGAGTTTAAACAGAATTTTGAAAACTACAATCAAGTAGCACAGGGAAAGGAAGTTGATAGTTTTGGAAGATCTGATTTTGGTAGCAAATTTGGTCAAGAGAAAGTTTATTTCGGTATAACTACACCGGTATTACATTTTAGCATGGGTGGTATTAAAATCAACGCAACAAACGCTAAAGTGGTTACTAAAATTGGCAATACTATCCCAAATCTATACGCAATCGGTGAAGTTAGTGGCGGTGTTCATGGTAATAATCGTCTTGGTGGATCATCATTATTAGAATGTGTCGTATTTGGAAGATTCATTAGTAATCACATTATGAGAGGTTAACCATTTAACTATTTTTTTTTTAATATATATTATATGTATTTACTAATTAAATAAAAGTAATAAAAATTATAATAAATGCCTTTTATTTTAATATGAAACCAATTCATTATATTACACCAATAAAGGGGAATTTCTAATATCATTCCTCAATATTCATCACCGTAAAAAACTTCTCCTAATTCATTTAAATGTTAGATGGGTACAACATGATTCTAACAGAAGCACCAAAAGTCTTTGGTGGCAAGTTTTTCTTAAAGTTGGCTCTGACTAAACCGTTGTTACCGTGAGTTCTGGTAACTTTACCCCAAATGACTCTAATTTTAGAACCTCTGATTTCTTTTGGAGCTCTGTAAACGTAAGCAATTCTTTTACCCAAGTAAAATTTAGCATCTTTTGGTGCTTGTACTCCTTCAATTTGAATCAATGAAACATTTGGATTGGTGACGCTTTTGGAACGTTGGTAAGAAATGTGTTTACCTTTAACGTACACTAAAAATAAAAAGTTAGTATATTATAAACCTAAATTAAACTGATAGAAGGGTTCTTTAGAAAGTGGAAAAACCAGAATACTATTTCTCATGTTTAACTATTATTATACTTCTATCTTGAAAAATTTCCATAGTTGCAGTCGTCAGACTTGTTTATCCCAACTTGCTTATCCCGAATGCTTTCTACCCATCTCTTCATCAGTTCATTCTCTCTTATAAAACATACATCTGTGTGATTCAGCCATTGTTAATATCTTTAATATGGGTTAATTTAAGAACAAAAGGTTGTTAAATTTTTTATGACAAAACTAATTATTCAATTTTTTTTTTTTTTTTTTGGTATCGCACTCTCACAGTGTAGCATATGTCGGTATAGAGTGACTCAAATTAGAGCGTGTAATATAATCAAAAAAAAAAAAAATGTTTTTATATTGCGGTAAAGATGTATATAAAAATAGCCCTAATTATTTGCACGTGATAACCCTAATCCCTAGAAATTAACAACAGAAAAAGGCTGCGAAATAAATTTACAACAGAATTCTGTGTGTTTCTAAAATGTATTATTGTTCATTTGTATATGTATTAAGGTGTAACTATCATTAACCGACAGACAGCTTCTAGAAAGTAATCTCCTGTTCGTTTTTTAATTTCTCTAAGTCAACTCTCCAATGTTTTGCATCACCATGATCATATTTCGAATCTTTCAAAGTTCCAGATGGTGCATTATAAATCGATAAACTAGCTAAATTAGTTAAATTTGTAAAATCATCTTTGATAGGTAGATCTTTATTTAAATAATCAACTTTATTAAACCACCTAGTTTCCCAATTGATACCAGCATCTTTTTCTTGTTTTCTTAAATCACGTTGTTGATTTTCAATTAAAGATTTTTCAGTTGCAATCAAATTGTAATCAGATTTTTTAATAGCTTCAGCAACTTTAAACCATGCCTTTCTTGATTCTAATTTATTTTGTTCTTCAATTGGTTTAACTTGTAAATGATGAGTTACAGATTTATTTGCATCATAGAAAATTTCATCTTTAGAAGTTGGTGAACTAGAACCCTTTCCTATGTAAGATTTACCTGACCATTGGCCTTGAATCGTTACTAATGCATTTTCTTTATGAGCACTAGCAAAAGTGTCACGATAAATTCTTGCTTTAAAAGTATTTTTCTTACCAGAAATCCATCCACGTCCACTATACTCAATTACTGCAATAAAACCAGTAGATGCTTGTATGAAAGAAGTTCCTTCCAATTCAACAAACGGAGCCGCAGTAATTAAACCTTCAATATGTAATGGTGGTAAAGTGATCAAAAAACTTTCATCAAGTTGTTTATATTTTAATAAAGCATGTCCATATTGTTTAATATTTATAGAAGTTGTAGAAATATTTGATGTGATTCCATTATAACCTTGCAATATAACACCATTTTTCTTATTTTCAATACCATAAGCAGTAACTGGAGGATGATGACTAACTTGTTCAGAAACCAAATCAGTTTCACCATTTTCTTCATCTTGCCATTTACCGACAAATACCTCCCCCAAAAATGGATTCAAAGGCTTCTTTTCACTACCCATACTTTCATTTCTTGAGCAATATTGTGATTTTAAAGTAGATATAAACCATCTTGTAACAGCAATCATTTGCTTCAAACAAATTGCTTCTGTTTCGTCTTTGGTTGGGTTGCTTGAAGTTTTAATTAATGTTGGAGCAATTAATAAATCTGGGTGTTCTGCCCAATATTGAGAATATTCTACTAATGAAGTTGGTGATAAAATAAATGGTGGTGCAGTTAATGAAGATAAATCACCATTAAAAGATGCAATTGATTTCAAAAATGAAGTCCATGACGATGATTTAGCAGCTTCTGATGATGAAGTTGGATTTGACATAGCTGGAGAAATTTTAATTAATGAATTGTTGTTAGTTTAGAGTAGTATGTATGGATATGTTGGGTATATACACTAGGTTTATATATTATTATTAATTTTTTTCTAACCTGTTGAAAATTTAAGCAGGGAGACAACAACAGCGGAATTTAAGGAGACAAAAAAAAAAAAAAAAACCAGTCGTGTAAAAATGTTGGGAAAACTTAAAATTAACTCTTGTGATTATTATAAACTTTGATTACGTAATTAAATACAAATCAGTTTATTACCACAAGATTATAATGCCTTCCAATGACTTGACTAGAATGTACAGACAACTGAGCTAAGAAATCAAGTTTGCATCATTGGTTGAGGGATAAAGTAATCGCTAAACAGGTGGTAGCGGTATGTCTTATACACAAAAAATAATTTTTTTTTATTTTTTATTTTATTTTATTTTAGTTGCAAATTTAGTGGTTATTAATTTCATCAACACTGGTATACATGTTGTTGCATCTCAGATAGATCATAGAATTGATACGCTTGATGGCAACTTGGATGACTACTTTTTTTCAAAGACAATGGATTTTGTAAAATCTATGGCCCAAAGAGAGAATAAATAGTTAGCATGTAAATTTATGTACAAGTTTTATAACTAAATTTTGATATAAATACTTTTTTTGTTTAAAAAAATTGCAACTCCAGTCCATATAATACTATATCCAATCAAGATAAGTAAACTTACCGTGTTACTTGTTTCTAAAGTGTTAACGGCCATATTAATCATTCCAGTTAATAAATTACCAAGCAAAAATATAAATAATCCATTATTATTAACTGATTCTAAAACATTTGAATAAATTTTACCTGGTACTATTTCATCGGCCAAGTCATAACATAATAAAAATACAGAGTTATAGGATACAACCATTAAAACGTATGAAAAGTTTGCTAATCTTCTTGAAATTGATTGGAAATAGGTTGAATTGTTAACTAGGTAAAATATTAATTGATAAAAAATACTGGTAACATACAATCCTTGAGTTGTAGATACGGTTAATGACAGTTGCTTTTTCTTTGCTACTTTAGTATTGCTAATGGTTATTAAATTATTCTTAGTTTTTTCATTAGTTAATACAAAAGATCCAAACGATTGACCAATTATGAAGATAGAAGTATACCCAATGAATGAAAAAATACCTTCTTTATTCATAGTTATTAAAGAATCAAATCTATTATCACTTCTTAAAATAAAATTCAACAACTCAGTATTTGTTAATACTATTTCATAACCAAGTGAAATCAAAAGACCAACTAAGAATCTAGGTACCATGTTCAATATTGGATCCAAAATACCTAATATCACTGGCAAGAACCCCAAAGTAAAGAAAAAATTCCAATGAATACCATATTCTGTTTCGTGCTCTTGATATTCCAATTGCTTAACACTAACAAATCGAATCAATCCCAACATGAGTATAGGTATCGATTTAATGAAATTTCTTTTAATTATACCAAGGTAAGTGATCAAACTAAATTTATATGAACTTTTATAATTTTTGATCAATTGACGTGAATTGGCTAATCCCATTGAAAATACAAATGATCCAACTCCTAAATCCATCATTGACGTACCCCAAGTTTCTACTTTCGCAAATCTCCTTGGAAATATAGGAAAATCAACTGCCAATATAGCTAAATTGGTAAGGATCAACATTTGTGCTCTGTATGCTGTTATAAATGGTTTTTTAGGTAGATTTGTTGTCTCAATCTCTTTATCATTCTTAGATTTTAATGGCTCTGCCCTATAGTTTATTAAATATAAAATCAAAGATGGTATAATTATCAGATAATGCAAGAAGGTAGGGTTATTACTATAAATAGTAATTGCAACTAATAATGTCAATACGTTCAATATAAAATCATAAATTATTGATACATTTCCCAAAGCTCTTTTTAATAATTTGAATGATATATAAGATGATAATGCTATAGTTGTTACTATATATATTTCTTCAATTGTTCCACCAGTTAAATCTGAAACAAATTGTTCTTTTAAATGTTTTAATGAACTCATTGGGTATTTGGGTTTTTTAACACGTGAACAAGAGAGAAAACAAACAAATAAAGAAGTACATAAATAAATAAATAAACGAAAGGTCGTGTACTTGATCATTAATTACTAAAACTCGTGAGACGGAAATAACAATATAAAATTAAAGAAGAGAAGAGACCCAATAGATCTAGACATTAATTAATTACATTCAACACTGTAGTTAAATAATTAAAAAGAAAAATTAAAGGGAATCTGTATTTTTAATATTATATTATACTCAGATCATACAAGTAATACGTAATATTTTTATTGTGATAATGACGGCCCCTACTAAAGAGGAGAAGTTGTCGCAACAAGAACAGTTACTGAAGAGATTATCAGAAGACTTATCTTCACCAAATTCAAGTACTGATTATAATATATCTTCAAAATCATCAGAATCTCCAACACCTTCACCCCCAAAATCTCCAAGATTAGAAAGTACCAAAAAGATAATAGAATTAATGTCAATCAATTCACCATTGAATGACCCAGTTATATTTTCTGATTCCGATGATAAGAGCTCATTAGATCTACAAGATAAAGCGATGTTGACTTCAAGAAGGAGACAAAGAAGAAGAAGAGATAATATTAGTTCTAGTGAAGATGATGATGAGGAAGATTTTGAAGCAACAAGACTCAGATTTTTACCAGGACGACAAAGATCTAAAGATGAAGATAGTCCAAGTAAAAAATTGAAGAAAACATCAAGAAGAGGATCACCTGCAAGGCGTGGTTTAAGAAGAGATAGTAATTTGTCGGTTGATTCAGATACACAAGGAAAATCATCATCAAACGTTAGTAAAAGGAAATTACGAAGAAAGTCAAGGGAAAGTGATAAATCACACCGTTCTGAAATTTTAGGTACTGGATATACATCCATGCCAACTTCAGGGAAGGTATTTAGAAATTTATTAATATTAGAAGAAAGTCTTCGAGAACAAGTCATTCAACAAAAGGCAATGAGACGTAAATATTTAACGTTCCTTAGCATATTATGTTCTATTATAGCAGCATTATCCCATCATTTATTTATCATAGATAATTCGTCAACTGGAACAATGAGAGTTATATTACAATTTTGTTTATTAGCCACAATAATTACCTTAATGTTGTATCACTTATCGGGAGAATATAGAAAAACAATTGTGTTACCACGAAAGTTTTTATCACTGACAAATCAAGGATTAAGACAATTGAATGTTCGATTAGTTAAGATTAAAACTCCTATTATTGATAAATTGACTGATTCAATTAGAGAATTTCTGTTAATATTTGTAAATTTCAATCTAGAAATATTTCATAAGTTATTTCCTAATTCCATTCAAAATAAGCAATCCAAAATTGAAGTTTTTTTGGTTACTTGTCAATCACAGTGCCAACCAAGAATAGGTGTGACTGATGTTAAATTAGTATTAAATGCAAGAGTATTTAATACTGATATAAGAGAAGGCTGGGAGATGTATCGTAGTGAATTTTGGATAAACGAAGGAATTAGAAGAAGAAATAACATGCTTGCATTTATTGCCGACTCACCAGCTTCTAAAAGTATAAGTTTGAAAAGAAGAAAGAGAAAATCAATTAACAATAGTTCAATGAATAAAACAGATAATAGTATCAGTTCTACATTAAGTGAACAAAACTTACAGAAGTTAAGTAATGGATTTGATTATGAAGATAGTAATGTTGGACTTGGGAGCCAAACCAGCAGTCCTTTAAGATCCGAAACGTTATATAGTGACTAAATAGGGGTGTATATAACTGGTTTATAGACATGGCATTTTATCAAATTTGTTGCAGACGCAAAAAAAAAAAAAAAAAAAAAAAAAAAAGAAAAATCAGAACTCATCTCATTCCGTTAACAATGGCTGACGAAACAACAAAAAGAACGACAAAACCACAATCTTCAAGAAAGGGAAAGAAAGCATGGAGGAAAAACATAGATATTAAAGATATAGAGAAGAATTTACAAGATAAACGAGATGAGGAGATCATATTTGGTAAAGGAGATGATTTCATAATTGATGATAAACCAAATGACAAAGTTAGATTACCGAAACAATTAAAGACCAAAGAGATATTAAGGAATAAGTCTAAGATACCTGCTTTAACTAGTGCCAGACATCAGGAGAAACGTAAAAATACTATTCAAGGTGTTAAGAAGACTGATCTTTTAAGGTTGATTCAGTTGAATGGTGGGAAGTTCAAAACTGAAGATAAATATTTGAATAGATTGCAACAAGATGGGTTGGTTAATGGTTCAAGTAAAGATTTATGGGACGATTTAGAAGAAGAGCAAGAGAAAATTCCTCAATATTTCAAATCTACTGCTGAAGTTACTAAAGCTAGTGTTGTACCTAAAACCTTGAAAGTCGAACCTATTCAGATTACTTCTAATGAACTCACTGATAAGAGAGTACATGCTGGTAAATCGTATAATCCATCTTTGGAATCATGGAAGGATTTGATTAATCAAGAATATGATGTTGAATATAAACGTGAATTAACCAGACAACAAATTGAAGAGCATCGCCAGAAAATCAAAGAATTGATGGTTACTTTGGATGATAATATGTTATCTGATAGTGAGGATGAAGTAGTGGAGGAAGAGGCAGAAGAAGAGGAGGGCGAAAAGGATTATTCGTTATCTATAAATAAACCAACTCAACTCAAGATCAAAACTAAATCCAAGAGAAATAGAGAAGCTAAACATAAAGAGAGAGTGAAATTAGAGCAAGATATTAAAGATTTGAAAAAGCAATTGAAAGATTTATCTAATTTGGAAGAGATATTAGAAACCCAAATTGAAAAAGATTCAAAACAACCTGATGGTAAAAAACGTAAAAGAAGAGACAAATTATTTAAATATTCAACTATTGAAACTCCATTGGAAGTTAAATTATCTGATGAATTGAGCGGTAACTTGAAAAATTTGAAACCTGAAGGTAATTTATTTTATGATCAAATGTTAAATTTACAATCATCTGGTAGAATTGAATCCAGAGTTCCAGTTAACAAGAAAAGAAAGTATACAAAGAAAATTACAGAAAAATGGAGCTACAAAGATTTTAAATAAGTGTAATAGTTTTCTCTTTTGGAATATAAATATATATAATCCTATCATACATCAAAAAATAAAATGCAAATCATCTTTAACCAACTCTTCCTATATGCCATTAAAACTAACGCATATCCCATTCTCCGAGCCACAAACCTCTTAATAATCTAGTTCTGAGTCTAAATGGGAACACACCATATGGAGTGTAGAACTTCTCAGCGTATTTAGTAGAAGTCTTGAAAGATTCAGGAGCAACAGCATCGCCAATTTGCCCTCTTTCACTTCCTGTTAAATAAAAATCTCTCCACATCATCCTATGATCAAAAATGTCCAAATCATATCTGCTTGTCTCCCAGCCAGTATTTAAATATCTTAAAAATTGAACTCCATTTCCTGCAAGCCCAAAGAATGCAGTCATTATAGCATAGGGTAACAACCCTTCAAATGGAACTGGCATTGTGTTGTTGTTACTTGTACCTAATAATGAAGAAATGAAAATTATTTTCTGTTGATGTTTGATTGGCTAAGTGAGAAATATTGTTCAAATGCACACGACCAGTTAGGCATGACTTAAAAATGCGTTGAGAGAATAAAGAAAATACTAACTAGTTTTTTCAGAATATTAAATATCTACAAAAACAATCAATCAAATTCAATAGTGAGGGATCTGATGTTTGCTTTAGCAAGGAGAAGCAATTGATACATTTTTAGCTCTTAAGTGATTATGTTGTTAATAAAGTGAGTACTGCTGTTCCGAATACAAAACAATCACTGAATGTTTAAGTTGATGTGCCTTCTTGCCAAAATATTATTCCCCGTGTAAGTGGTAACTGTTGTGTGATACACAAACCCTAGCACAAATATATTCCAATCTCATACAAACAAGCTGTACAACATGAAAAGAAAGAAAGATGGATTGAAGCTATGAATGAAGAAATCACTACCTATGAAGTAGAAGTACTTGGGAACTTGTTGATCCTCCTGTATCAAAAACTCAAATTACTTGTTGTTGGGTTTTTACTAAGAAAGAATCTAGAAAATGTAAAGCTAGGCAGGTGGCTCATGGCCATAAACAGATTGATGGAATTGACTATACTGAAACATTTCCTCCTTTTGTTAGAAGTGAATCTATCAGTTAATGCAAGACTGTTGTTGTAATATTGTTGTTAGTTGGGAAACTTGTTTGGGCTACTCATTGAGTTTTTGAGGTATGTTTACTTAGTGAGTTTGATTCTGTGTGTGACTATTAATTAATTATGTTGGATTAGTTGTACTGCAAACAATATGTAAAATATGAACAAATGATATTGATGGGACGCATGTAATAATATTGTACACACATGCTATTGTAGATTTTGTTGGATCTTGAGGAATATAAATATGAGTTGGATTTCCGTTGATTACATAGGTTAGATTTACGAACTAACTAAAATATGCACTACCTCAGAAGATGGCTCACTCACAAACTAACAATTCACAACCGACTACCCACTAAAAATATAAGTAGACTACGTTTTTTTTTTTTTTTTTTGTTTTTGTTTTTTTGAATGAAGCTATAGGTGTTGATTTGATAATCTTGTATGTGGATTAGATATTGGACAATATTTAGTTTAATTGCCGCTTTTGTAACCGGTGCTTGAAAATAAGAGCTATTTTGCATAGAAACACAAAACGTACTCTAGCCTTGAAACTATAAGTACATATAGACTTAGTGTCTTGAGACATCTTGGCAATCATGGTTTGATCACTTTTAAGGTAGTGAAACCTCAGACACACGAGGCCGCCAGTTTGTGACCATTCATGACCTATGTAGGACAACTAATATCTTATAATTTTTTATCAACATTTTTCTTTCTCTAAACCCTAGAATAATGCATATTTATCTTTTTCATTTCGAAGTTTTTATTAACTATGGTGTTAATAAGTTGCATACCATGTCACGTGATTGTTAGTACCAAAGCCTCACCTTTCGTCCCAAAAATTCCCGATAGCATGTATTTCTACTTAATATGAAACAGAATAACAACAACGGAAACTTGTTAAAAAAAAGATAAGGCTTGGCATTAATTTCCATTGTACCTGTATATTTTATTTCTTTTTTTGATAATGTTTCTATACAAGCGTTTATGCAAATGAAAAGTTTTGAATATTACCTTTGAATATAAATAGATAACAATTTCATTGGTTTTCTGGGAAGGTGCATATCCGCCAAAATTACCTTTCCAATATTATTACTATTAATTTTATTTTTTTCTTTTTTCCCCAAATTATTCTAGCATCTGATTCACAAAGTGATAGATAACACAAACAATGAAGAAAAGAAGAAACATCAAACTGAAGCGTTGTTTGAGTTGCATAAGGTTGAAAATTAAGGTATGTCCACACAAATTGAGTGTTTGAGTAGAGTTAACTAACTTGAATACAGTGCGATAGAAATCGACCTTGCGAGTATTGTGCACATACTAGTCGTGAGTGTGTTTATGAAATTGATCAAGATAACAACGGAAACGCAATTGAAGATATCAATAGAGAGGGAGAGACGGAAGAGGGAAATGAGGAAGAGGTTACTGATATTGAAATTACCAACGATCGATGCTTAAACCAAACAACATCGTTGTTGAAATTAAACGGGTTTGAATTGTATCTACTTGATTTTTATAATAATCGGGGCCAAAAGATATTTACTTTTAATAACAAATCGTTTGAAAAAATATGGTATTCGGAATTAACTAGCAATTATAGAGGAAACACATTAGTAAGTCACTCGTGTAATGCCTTTTCGGCATTGACTCTCATGCATTGTCTGAACCCAAACGTTGTCAAAGATATATCTTCATGTACGGGAATTTCCAGCAATCTGATTACTACCAACGATTTCATATCACCTGTCCAAGCAGAACAATTGAAACTAATAGCTGGGTCATACTTTGATAGTTCTATTAAATGCATGCAGCAACTTTTGAATGAAGCAGAATTGATCAATGATTCTTATTCCTTGGAAATAGCAATACCTTTGTTTTTTGGAATGATTTTCCAATTCACTTATATTGCATACGATCATAAATTGATTCCTTTGTTATCATTTGATAATCAACAACTTGATTATATATCATTATGCAAAAGTTACAAACAAGCGACTGCAAAATGTATCAAACCCATACTTCAATCATCACTCAAGGAATTGTTTTTGTATAGAATAATTAAATCGTTAACACCCCCAGAAGACAAATTAGCGAGTCCAATAATCGAATTATTGAAACAAGATTTGGAAAACTTGAACCTTCCCAATGAATCCGAGTATAATACATTTACTGGGGTTATTAATGATTTGGATCAAGGGTTTTTTTCAACTGCATTTTCAAAGTATCCATTCCCTTTATTATTATGTTTATTAGATTTTAGCATTGAGTTTAGAGATTTGCTTCATGGTGGAAATCTGTTTGCATTGAGGTTGTTATACGTGTATTCGACAATATGTATATGTTGCAAGTTCTATATGGAGAGGAAATCAAATTTATGGATGGATTATATAGTTTGGTTCAAAGAAAGAAGCGAGCTCCTATATGGTGGATTCCAATATGAATTGGATATTTATCTATATCTATTATCTACGGAAACAAACTTAATTGTGAAATATGAAGACATGCAAGAATTCAACCCAATTACAGAATACAATAGACTATTCGTTTAATTCCCATACAACTTTAACAAATTTGTCCATTTTAACTTTCTCTTTCAGTTGAATAATACACCATTCATCAGTAGCCAAAAAATCTCTGGGCCTAGGACGTCTTCTATCATCTTTTGTTAAACATTTTGCAATAAACTGTTTAAATTCGAATGACCAATGTATGTTATCTGTATGTGAATCTTGTAATTCCAAGTTACTTCTCAGTATAGTTTCTACGACTTCTATTGGACCCAATGATAAAATTATTGGAAATTTTCCATTGGCAACTTCTAACAAAGACATACCTAATGACCAAATATCACTAGTTATTGAATAATTTCCACCAGTAATTCTTTCAGGTGCCATATAATATTGAGTTCCAACAAATGTTGAAGCTATTGAATTGACTGCTTCTCCACTAACACCAAAATCACATAATTTGACATTCCCTTTACTATCTAATAATATGTTTGAAGGTTTAATATCTCGATGAATTATATTTTTCAGATGTAAATAATCCAATCCTGATAATATAGAATTTGCTATTTTCCCCAAAACTTTTTCATTTATTCTATTTGTTTTATCACGTTTAAGAACTTCTTTATAAATAGAGTCCAATGATTTTCCATCCATATACTCCATCGCTATTCCAATCATTGATTGTTTTTCTAATAAGAACGTACCATAATATTTAACTATATTGGGATGTTGATATTTTCTAGCAACTTCTAATTCTCTAAATATTTGTTTCTGTATATCCGGATTAGGATCACACATGACTGTTTTTAATGCAAAGATTTGTTGATTGGGTAATTGAGGTATATAGCATTTTGTAACCGCACCTCCAATTCCTTCGCCCAATTTATTAATTTCAACAATTTTATTGGCATTAGCAATTAAATGCCAATCATAAGGCGTGAGCTGGTCCAAATGATACTTAACTACACCTCCATCGTCCTCAGTATCGTTTTCATCAATCTCCATATACAGTTGGGAAATACTGGTGTTGATAGGTGGTGGTTTCCGCTTTACTGGTTTTAAAGTAGATGCAGACGATAAAGGTGATGACAAATTAGAAATTTTATATTGACTTGCTTGTTGAGACTGTAGTTGTTGTGCGTTAGTAATCAACTGTTCATATTGTGATTCTGTATTCTCATTAATGGTAGTGCTGGTAGTGTTAGTAGTGTCGGCGGAGTTGGTTGTGCTGTTTGTATTGTTCGTATTGAGGCTGAGTAAAGACGTGTTTGCTTTATTATTATTGCTTGGTGGAATCGTTAAATTAGGTAACGCTTTGTTGTTTGATACCCTTTTTGTGTTGGGAACATTAAAAAGTGGTGGAATCAGTGTCATTATATCTGTCCTGTGATTGGAATAGATATATCAAAGAAACAAAAACAAAAAAAAACAACCTCTATATTTGTTTCAAAAAGAATGTAAAATTATTAATTGTTTAAGTTCTTTATTTTGTAATTGTAATTGTAATAGTAGTAGTAATAAAGAAGTAAAATTCTCAACAATAAAACACCCAAACGCTAACCCTTTCAGGTTTTCACTTCGTAATTTTTGTTTCTCTCTTTAATTTTTTTTTTTTAAAAAAAATAAAGTACCGCCGCACCAAAAGATACAAAAATATTATTTATATTACGTAATCAATTAGAAGAGGTATATTTTATCAGAAACACAAGAGCCTATTATTATATATAGCACACAACTATTTCTTTTTTTTGTCTTTTCTTTTTTGCACCCCAATTGACTTAGATCTAGATCTTGGTTTCAATTTTTTAATCAATTTATCCTTTTTAGGATCTATTTCATCACTGTCTTTATCTTCATCTTCATCATCTGGAACATCTTGCATATCGTCATCAATAACGTCTTCAAAATCAGCTTTGGGTGCAGGAACTCTTCTACCAGCAACAGAATTACCAGTTTTATAAATAATTGTAGGATGAACCATATTATTATACATTCTGGTAAATGCGGATTTAGCACTAGATGTTAATTGAACGTCCTTTTCTTTCTTTAACAATTCTCCAATACTATCAAAATCTTCTTTAGTTAAATAATATTCATCCATAATTTCAATTGTGTTGAAAATTCCTTCTTGGCCATTTTCTTGAAGTGGTTTAATTAATTTCTTCCATAAAGTATCCAAGTAATCAAGACGTAACTCTTGTTTTGTTGTAGATGTTCTAACCCTTGTATGATATTGTAATTCTTGTAATAATCTTTGATATTTCATTTGTTTAGAATTTTGGCCCAACCAAGCACTAAAATTTATTCTTTCTGTTATTTGACCAGCAACTTCAAAACTTGGTTTCACAGTTGACATAATACCATGGAATGGTAATAAACTCCATTGTTGTTCTCCAGATCTAATCAATGAATTTATACTATCTGATATACTAA
>JAKTXM010000055.1:0-59567 GCA_030582575.1 Candida buenavistaensis | reverse complement strand
TTATTGGCTTTCACAAAAAAAAAAAAAAAAAAAAAAAATATATTGCTAGCAAAATAGGAATTGGAAAAAAAATTTTTTTTTTAATATCTTTTCTTCTTGTTTTATCAATTATTAGATCTTTTTCATCTACTTTAACTATTCATAATGTCTACCAATCAAGAACATAAACTCCCTGAATATACCCTTAAGGATTACGCTTCATTTGCTTTAGCTGGTGCTGTCGGTTGTGGTGCTACCCACGGTGCCATGACTCCAATTGATGTTGTCAAAACCAGAATTCAATTGGACCCAGCAAAATACAATAAAGGTATGTTGGGTTCTTTCAAACAAGTCATCCAAACTGAAGGTTCTGGTGCTCTTTTGACTGGTTTGGGTCCAACCGTTTTGGGTTACTCCTTACAAGGTGCTTTCAAATTCGGTGGTTACGAATTATTCAAAAAAACTTTTATCGAATACTTGGGTTATGACACTGCTAAAAAATACAAAGATTCCGTTTACATTGGTTCTTCTGCTTTAGCTGAATTCTTTGCTGATATTGCTTTATGTCCATTGGAAGCTACCAGAATTAGATTGGTCTCTCAACCAACTTTCGCTAATGGTTTAATTGGTGGTTTCAGCAGAATTTTGAAAGAAGAAGGTATCGGTTCTTTCTACAATGGTTTCACCCCAATTTTGTTCAAACAAATTCCATATAATATTGCTAAATTCTTGGTTTTCGAAAGAGCCAATGAAGCTATCTACAATTCTATTCCAACTCCAAAAGTTGATTTATCTACTGCTGCTCATACTGCTGTTAATTTGGGTGCTGGTATTATTGCCGGTTGTGCTGCTGCTATTGTTTCTCAACCAGCTGATACTTTATTATCCAAGGTTAACAAGACCAAGAAAGCTCCAGGTCAATCTACTGTTGGTTTATTGATCCAATTGGCTAAACAATTGGGTATTAAGGGTTCATTCGCCGGTTTGCCAACAAGATTGGTTATGGTTGGTACTTTGACTTCCTTACAATTCACCATCTACGGTTCTTTGAAGAAAGCTTTGAACTGTCCACCAGCCGTTACTTTGTAAGCAATTTAAAAAAAAATGAAATATTGGAAAGGAGATGAAGAAAGATAAAAATAAATGAAAAATTATAAGATAAAGGAAGTTGCCAAATTGGCGATTTTTTGTTTATTTATTTATTTATTATTTTTTTGTGATTTGATAGAGTAAAAAAAGAAGAAGAAGAGAGACAGTAACTATTTTTACAATGAATGTTGTTGTTATTATTATTATTCTTTATATGTCATCTTAGAGGTACTTAAATTTCTCAGATTATTTTTATTTTGATTTGTATTCTTTTTTCATTTGTTTATAGCATTTTTTTTTTATTATTTTCATCTTTTGCCGAATTTTTAATATAAAATTTTTTGTTTTTTAAAAGGTCTAGAAAGGTAATCACTCGGCCGAGATACTTTTCCCCAAGATGACTTTCATTTTGAACTAATTTTTATACAACAAACCATTGTAAGCCTCTCTATGTTACTCTCCGCAATCAATTAATTATAATTATTCACAAGGCGGACAAGATGAAATTCATTAACCCTATAAGGATCAATTTGTGGCTTCGATCGATGACTTTCCGGCATAGTGGCACGTGCAATGTAAAAACTTTAAAAATTTCACCAATGCCGATTACTAAAATTCATGATGTCATAGCAAAATAATACTTGGTGGTGTGTAATAAAATCCTTGAAGATTATCGCTCATCTTTCAACTATCTAGAAAAATCTAGATGATCTCTAGTGGAGATCCAACCATGTTCCAAATGGAATCGATGGTTATATTATGTTATTCTACCTCGTTCATCAACTCCACATCAGCTCTAGATTAAGTAAGCGCACGACTAATAAATTAAAATTTATGAATTGGTCCAACAATTCGCCCAATTTAGACATCCGATTTTGTTCCCACTCTAGACTAAAATAAAACCATGCATTTAAATTAAATGGCGCCCCCTATATAAGTGTTGCTTTATGGCCCTATACTCGGCTAAAAAGTATGGTGATGCTTTAATTGCTGTATTGTGTCCACTGCTCGGAAGTTATGGAAAAGTGCAAAATTTGCAAAAAGAACACTAAAAAAAAAAAAAAAAAAAAAAAAAAAAAAAAAAAAAAAAAAAAAAAAAAAAAAAGAAATTAGTAAAGTGAGGATACATAGGAGTTTATACAGCGCCTTTATTGAGAATTATCACTTTTTAGGTAAATTTTTTCTAAATTACTTTCGGCGAGAAAGGAAATTTAAAGTAATTTCGTAGTTGCTGTACCCGTATATTCCTTTTCATCATCGCCTCCCTTGCTCTTCCCATGTATATAAATGTATCCCTCTTTCACCTCTATAATTTTTTTTTCTATTTCTTCTTTTTTTTTTTCTTGTTGCTTTTGTTTCCAATAAGAATTTGCAGCAATCTACTACATACATCATGATCTCTTTAATTGCCCAAGTTTTCACTTTTGTCTTGTTATTCATTCAAGTTCAAGCTTCTCCAATTGATAAAAGATTTTACACTCCAACTTCCCCAGTTTTCTCATTGGCCGCAGTCCGTAACGGAAACTTTTCTGACGTTGACACTATCAACTTTAATGGTACCGACGTTACCCTTTTGGATGGATCTCCATTATTTGCAAGAATAGATGCTGCTAGCGGTTACACTTTAAACCTTTTATACAATAACCAAACCATTGCTAACAAAACTTCTCCATTTAATATTGTCATTGACCCAAAAACAAATTTGATCAAGGCAACCAAGAACGGATCAGCTACTAGAGGTTTTGGTATTGAAAAGGGTTACTTGACATACAAGAATTCTACCCAATTCATCTACTGTGGTGAATCTAGTGGTGAACTTGATGTTGATACCTTGCCAACTTTCTCAATCTACGCTAACCCACTGAATAAAACCGAATGTGCAAGCAAAGAAGCTAAGGCATACCACATTAAGTTATTGGCTGAATTGGTTACCGCTTATTCTTATTCTAGTGAATCTAACATTGAAGGATTTTTTAAAAGAGAAACTCAACCAAAAGTGATTTCAAGACAAGTTGAAGAACCATCTTTCTTGACTAAATTGTTCAAGAGATTCTTTTAATACTTTTGTTTCATTTAATTTTTTTTTTTGATTTTCTTCTTCGTTGTCATTCAGTTATTTCGTGTTATATACCCATATGTATTGTTTCAGAGAAAATATTTAATTCTTTACACAGATTAATACTTTTTGAATAAATTTTATTTTCAAGTCTTTCCATTTTTTTTTTCAGACTTTTATTTCCGTATAGTGATCATTTGCTCTTTATGCATCTACTTTTTGACTCTGTTCACCCCACTTTCGTTTTCGAATGCCGAGATAAATTTGGATAAATTGACAAGGTATGCCTTCTCTACATTCGAAACAATACCATTATAGCTGGTGTTTCAACTCAGTTAGTTTGTTGGAAATACAAACAAACTGATTGGGTTAGTGGTTCTAGAATTCTCACATCACGTGATTAGAACATTGAGCGCAAATTTATTTTCCTCTTCTTCTTTTCTCTTTTCTTTTCTTTTTTTTGTTTTTTATTTTTTTTTTTTTGCTATTTTAAGAAAGGAACGTGTTTGCTAAACATTGCAATTAAAAACACAGAAAACATATGAAACCTTTTCTTTTGTTTTTTTATTGTTCTTTTTTCTTTTAGAAAATATTACTTAGATATGGGTCCATAAGCTTTCTAGCTTTATAAAATACAACTATTCACAGCACGAAGAAAAACATGACAGATATATTTAATATGGAAGATGAAGTTAATGGTTTAGCTTCTGATGTACAAACCAAAATAAACATTCATAACGAGTTGAATTATAAGCTTATAGATGCCATCGAAGAAGAAGAGGAAGAAGAAGAAAACGACAACGATGGGTATAATTATGATAACTCACCGAGAGAATATCACCCCCAGCAACCTGCAAAACCCATAAAAATTACTAGACAACGAAGAAGATCATCTATTGTTTCTTCGTATGAAGTTAACATTAGTAACTCATATGTATCCTCATCATTGATAGTTGATAAGTCACCAGTAAACAACCATTTGAGTATCCCGCAGCCACCACCCCGTTTGACTGATTTTGAACCCATCAAAGTTTTGGGTAAAGGGTCCTATGGGAAAGTTTTGTTAGTGAGACAAGTATCTACTGGTAGATTATTTGCACAAAAACAATTGAAAAAGGCTTCATTGATTATCAATCAGGATGAAGAAGAAAGAATACACGAGAAGAATTATCAACGGACATTAAATGAAAAGCAGATATTAGAATTGGTGAACCACCAAAATATAGTCAAGTTATATTATGCATTCCAGGATAATAACAAATTGTATCTTATATTGGAATATTTACAAGGTGGTGAATTATTCCATCATTTGGCGATGGAGAAATTTATGAGTGAAAAGAATTCAAGTTATTACATTGCCCAAATGATATTGGCCATTCGCTATTTACATACAAATTTAAAAATTATATACCGAGATTTGAAACCTGAAAATTGCATGCTTAATTCTTGTGGTAATTTAGTATTGACTGATTTTGGATTGAGTAAAGTATCTGATGCAGAAGATAGAAGAAACCATTCAATAACTGGAACTGTTCAATATATGGCCCCAGAGATTTTAAAAGGAGAGCCGTATGATTATCTTGTGGATTGGTGGTCTTTGGGATGTGTTGCTTTTGATTTATTGACTGGATCACCACCATTTACAGGGAATAATCATAAAAAGATATTAGATAAAATCAAATCAAGCAAAAAGACGTTAAAATTTCCATTTTATTTAAGTTTAGATGCAAAAGACTTTTTAAGAAAATTATTACAAGTTAATCCCGATAAAAGAATAAATATAGACGATGACGAAGTTTTTAAAAAATTCAAAACTCACCGGTTTTTCAGATATATCAATTGGAAAGAATTAGAAAATTTACAGGATTCAAATGCAATTCCTCCAATTTTGCCTATCATCACTGATCCTATATTAGCTGAGAATTTTGATGCTGAGTTCACTGAGATGAATTTTACACCACCTCCGCAGAGTTTTACGAAGAATAACACTTTAGACATTTTAAATATTCAAGGGTTCTCATATACGAATCCTGTTTTCATAGAGTCTTTAAATAAACAATAATGTATTCTAAAAAAGTATACATGGGGTATCCTAAAAACTCGACAACGACGAGTTGGTTATAAACAAGTTAAAAAACACAAAATAAAAAATAAAAAATCAAACTTTAGTATCTCCCAAAGAGCCTAGCTTATTACAAAGTAGCCCAATGAGGTTGAGCTCTAAGTTTAACAGGGATAATATTGTAAGGAGTGACTTCATCAACATTCAAAAGCACGACGTATCTAAAAGTTGATTCATCTTTACTGAGTTCATACGCGTACAAATGATCACTACCATCAAAGTCTAAGCTTCCATCTTGATTCATAGTAACTTTCAAACCACTTCCCAATTGAGTTCTGATCATAGAATCCAAGATTGTCAAATGATATTTATCACCTGCTCTGTAAGGTCCATCATTTGGCAATTTTTCGTAGATGTAGTTATCAAATCCATCGTAGAAAAAATCGGAATGAGTCAGAATATCTCCGTTACCAACATATAAGAAATGGACACCGTCTCCTTGATTTGCACCATACAAACGTTTATTATTGAGATTTGGATCATCTGATTCTAAGTATAAAGTGATGTTGGCAAAGGTTCCTTGTGGAAATGGGATTGCGGCGGAGTAAATACAGGAAAATAATGAAAAAACAAAAAGTACTGGTAACAACAACATGTTTTGGTGGGGTTTAAAAGGACATTATCTGGGGGAAAACCATGGGAGCTTAAATAGTTTCCCTTAAAGGGGGTTTTGTTATTGTTGAAATTGTTAAGTATTGATTGCAAATGTAAGGCGAAATCTAAGGGGACATACGAATATTCTTGGCTTATATGGTGATGATATCATATGAAAACAAGTGACAACATGGAATGTTTTATTTTATGCACGTAATTTAGTTTTTCATTTTTTTTTTTTTTTTTTTTTTTCTTTTTTTTTATGGAACAATCAGGGGTTTGAAAAGAAGCGATTTCATCACAAACTGAAGAAAAAAAAGGGTTCAGCATAGCCTTAGAATGTATGACCTTGGAACGACAAGCAGTCTTGGAAGAAGTTGAAATGTTCAAGTGATACTTTAGTAGAACGGGAATGGCAAATAGGTTGTAGAAGGTAACTTAATTAAACAATGAATAGCGTTGTCAATTAAAATAATGAACATGTGTGGTTAGTTACCATGTCTCTATTGTTTGAAAGAGACTAAACTCAATAAATTAGACGATTTGCAATGGAGAGTGATCACAACATGTGGTCAGTTAATTGACTGCTGTTGTGTAATCAAGGGAAAACTCCCCGTAAACTTCTATAACAACAGAAAAGGTTTCTAAAAATACAAACAAGAATGTCACATTTAATTTTGTACCTGAACAACAACAACAAAATAATTTAAATAATTTAAATGAATAAATAATAAAAATAGTTGGACACAAAATCACACACGCAAAAATCTATTGTTAGATCTTAAAATATGCATTTCTACAATCAATGCAACTGTAAATGGTATGTATTATAAACTATACACAATAGAAAACTAATATGACAACGGAGAAGAAATGAAAATTAAACTAGCGCTTACAAAACAGCCCAGTTTGCTCTAGCAAGAATTTCGATCTTGTGAGAATTTTCTGGTGGCAGGTTAGGATTTCCAACTCTGATAGCGTATTTGCTAGCAGAATAAGCTGGTTCATCAACAACATGGACAGCATACAAATATTCATCGCCGGAGAATTGAACTGCACCACTACTCATGTCGTAATCGGAAATGTAGATACCATCAGAACCAGAAGCAATTCCAAGATAACCTTGTTCACTATAAGTTACAGCATATTGAGTTCTTGGTTCAGAATCAAAGTTTTGATAAATTTTAAATTGTTGCAAGTAAAAAGTACTAGCAGGAGTGATGTAATCACCAATAAAAAGTTTATTAAAACCGACATCATGATTAAGGGTGTAGAGCGTCTTTCCATCAATATCCTTATTGTCAGATTTAACCAACAAAGTAACGTTAGCACGGAAACCGTCTTGAATTGGAGCAGCAATAGCGGAGCTAATAAATAAAGCAAAGAAAGCAGCAATGATAGTAGAAACTTTGTACATTATGGAGATATTTGTTTTGAATAGATTGAAAAAACTATTCGAGGTAAATTTCGACTGATATTTATAGTTCAAAAAATTGGGGATTTTCTAATATCCATGAATATATTGTCATGATCAAAAAGAAGGACCAAACTGCATTTTCACATACGTATATTGTTGATCATCCCTTTCGTTGTTTATTTAATATTGTGTAAAAGTGTTTGGAATGAGAATGAAGGGTTTCTTAGCTATGATGGTGCACAAAGGGTTTAAATTCGCAAAAAAAAAAAAAAGAATATTAATTACTTGCATACTATTGTTTATTCAATTACACAAGAGAAAATTTTTGTTTGGCCCCTAATTCCATCTGTTGCCCAAATGCTTCGTAAAGCTTCGGCTATGACGAACTTTTTAAAGAGATCTTCAGCTACTTTCTATACTCTTTGATATTACCAATCAATATATAGATCAATTGGGTAAGCACAATCCAAGGTGATGAGATTTAACAATAACATGGTTAGTTGCATTGTTTTTTTTTTTTAATAAAAATAAAAACTAAAATATGCATTAAATATTCTGTAAGCTGATCACAATAGATGCCGTAACAACCATTATAAATTCCTGTTTCATCTTTTTATTATGGTGAATAATCCCAATCTTTTAACCTTTAAGGATTTTAAAATGTGTTTCTAAAAATAGAGATTGTTGCATTTTTTCTTGTACGTCGAAATTGACGCAAAATTGAACCCAAAATAATATATTGCGGAGAAACATGAAGAGTTAAAAATTAAAGAATAACGTGAATTCCAAAAAATATTATTAAAACTAACGAAAATAAACGAAAAAGGAAGTTTCTATACAAAACTAAAATGGCAACGGAGAAGAAATAAATTTAAAGTGTTTGACTCACAAGACTGCCCAGTTAGCATGAGCTACAATTTCGATCTTGTGAGAATTTTTTGGTGGCAGGTTTGGGTTACCAACTTGAATAGCGTATTTGCTAGCAGAGTAGTATTTTTCATCGACAACATGGACAGCATACAAGTATTCATCGCCGGAGAATTGAACTGCACCACTACTCATGTCGTAATCGGAAATGTAGATACCATCAGAACCAGCAGCAATTCCAAGATAACCTTCTTCACTGTAAGTTACAGCGTATTGAGTTCTTGGTTCAGAATCAAAGTTTTGATAAATTTTAAATTGTTGCAAGTAAAAAGTACTAGCAGGAGTGATGTAATCACCAATAAAAAGTTTATTAAAACCAACATCATGATTGAGGGTGTAAAGCGTCTTTCCATCAATATCTTTATTGTCTGATTTAACAGACAAAGTAACGTTAGCACGGAAACCGTCTTGAATTGGAGAAGCAAAGACGGAATTGATGAATAAAGCAAAGAAAGCAGTAATAATAGTAGCGATTTTATACATTCTTAGTGGTTGATGAAATTGTTGAATATTTAAACATGATTGAAAAAGGAACCAGTATTTATAGTTTTTTTTTTAAAAAAAAAAAAGTTGTTGTAAAAATCTGCTATTTACATCAACTTATGGTTGCAGTATCATTGTGATATCTTGCCATTCCCCCTTTCCTCTGTATTAGATTCTTTGTTTTACAGAACCAGAAGAATGTCAGATGCTAGAATGGTGGATACCAGGGTTTACCTATAAAGCCGAGAAATCATTTTTGAAAGTGATACTCGTTACAAAGAAACACAAAAAATTTTAGAGGAGACTTCTGTCACAACCGAGAATGCACCACTTTCTTAGTTATGCAAGTAATTAATGTGGCAACAGTAAGTAATAAAGGCAGTCAATCGTACATATAATGCATGCTCTCTACCTTTAATCTGGAACTTGACCAAAAAAAAGGGGGTTGTTGTATTGTAAATTTTTAGACATGACAATATTTCAAGTGTATCAACAAATTATTTAACCAGTATCTTCTGCTTTGACTTGCCTTCTCTTTGACGACAATTCAAAATTGGCTATATTTTACTTCTTTTTGGAATCCTTGTTAAATTTCAATAAGTAATGTTGAAGGGGGGGGGGGCGTAGGCTTACTGAGTCATTACGAAAAATTCTATAATTAGAAATACTCCAGTCAACAAAGCTTCCTCAAAGTTCGATCATGAAACATTGAAAGGCAACTGTTAATTAAAAACTCTCAATTTAGACCAACTAGGATAGAAGGTTCCGCCTTGAAGTAAAAATCAAGCTGGGTTAATATTTCAATGTTTTATTTATTTTTGCATTGTCAATCAAATTGATCATCCGATGATCAAAAGATTTACATACTCTAATGTCATCTACAATCTAATGAAGCTATATCATCTCTTTTCTATTAATTTAAGCTATATCGCGACTATAAATGCAATCGAAATAGTGGTCAAGCACAAATTAATGGTTGACTCAATCACGATAATTGATCTGTATTCCAACATGTTTTTATAATTGAATAAATAGTTCTTTTTGAACATTTTCAAAATAAATATAATGCAAAGTGTAAACGCAAAGTTGGATTTATTTATGCAAAAGTACAACACAAACAAATTCCATTGGAAAATTAAAAAATTCAATTCATCAAGGAAAACCCAAATACTGGAGATATTTATTAACAATTGACCAAACCTAGCGAACATAGGATCAATTGAAATTAAACACAAAGGGGAAACTATTGAAACATCAAAATAATAGGCCATAAAGTATTGAAATTTTATAAATCTTTCTAAATTTTGTGCGTTAATTATGGTAAGATCGGCAGTGCCGTTTTCGATATCATCGAAAGTGTTGTCATTGCATGAATGATAATGGTGTAAGGAATACGTAGATAAACGATGCTTTAAAAGTGGGTACCGCTCATTATTTCTTGTAGGCTGTAGTTGTTCGTTATTCTTGTGCTCTCCAATTGGCAACAATGGAGGGAGTAACCAAGAAAACCAATTTATAAAAGACAATGATTTGGATCGAGTTTCATCATCATTTGAGCGTTTTCCATGTTTGTAATCAAAACCAGCACCTCCCCCGAGTTCAAATTTTCCTCCATGTGGTAATTTGAGTTGAAAATTTCCTCCACCACCTCCACCATAATGGGTATCTGTAGAATGGAATGAACCTTCTCTTGCCTCCTCCTCCTCTTCTTCTTCTTCCTCTTCTTCTTCGTCTTCGTCGTCGCCGTCAATATTTTCATAAACTCTATTTATCTCTGGAAGGATTGATTTTGTTGGGCTTGATGGTGGTGCTTTCTCTATTTGTGTATCCTGTTGGTCTAATTCGGGAAATGATGCAATTGCAGTAGCTGTGTTTAAATGATATGTGTTTTTAGGAGACACCGAATACAACTTATCGACAAAGTCTTGACATGATTTGTAATTTTTGAAACAAGTATGTCGTTTAGTAGCTAATGATTTGGCTGAATTTACACTATTGGATACTTTCATAGGAGTAGCAGGTGTTGATAAGTCTGATAATAACACTCTAGAGCCTACTGTATTCTTATCATGTTTCGGTAGACTAAACTCCATTGGCAAATTTTTATATGACACCTTTTTCTGGGCAGGTCCAACCAAAGTATTTGATGAATCTTCGCTTGATATTGAAGGTCTCAATATGTTCTTCAGCTTATTAGTGTTAATGAAACCCTTGTTGTCTAAAAATATCTCTTCAATATCTTGTAAATTTTCAATTGAATCTTTATTCTGTCTGTATATGATTTGATTAATCCAAAGATTGTAATAATTCAAAAACCTATGAAATCTTTCGTAATAACTGAATGGATTATATTGATAAATTTTAGTTAGAATCAAAATATAACCAAGCCAGATAAAACAATAATCTAATAAATTTAATTGAAACTTGTTAAATTCGTAATACAAAACTCCAATCTTAATGAGTTCTTCGATTATTGGATAGTAAAATGAATCAAACTTGGAATAATAACTTCTATTTCCATTCTTTTCAATGTTAAACATTAACAATTTGTCGTTGTTAGAAGTTGTTAGTTGGTAAATAAATTTGATAATATATGACACAACGGCTATAATTATCCCCGTGATTATATCTCCGATTACTCTTGATGGCGTTTCATGAATGTCACCATTATGATGTAGTTGCTTAGCAAAATACGTGATGTTGATTATCCCTAGTATGGTCAATACTAGTAGCAGTAGAACATAGTAATATGATATTACATTCATCTGGAATATGATTGGTCCGTTTATGTATAGTGTATAAATGAGTTCAAAAATTTAAATCAAATGCAAATTTCTAAATTCGGATCTTGATTCGATGCTAAACAGTCCATTCAAGAATCAGTTAAAATGAAAAATATAAAAAAGAATGAACGTTATAATGATTTGTTTTGACTTGGTATTTTTTTTTTTTGGTGTATTTATCTGAAGATGAGGGAACAAATTAACTCTCAGTGTTACATTGTTACTATTGTGTCTATTTTTTTTTTCTATTATTATTCTTCTCTCTGAGTCACGTGGATGCAACAAAATTAGTGATATGATCTGTTCTCACTGAATAAACACAGTAAATGTTAGTGGTTTGATACAAGTGGACTGTTATTAAGTGTGTAGTTTTTAATTAGTAAACTTTGCCATTGGAGCTTAATAAATAGAGATCACCTTGCTAGTGTTTCCTATCATCTTTGCTACTACAACTTTGTGGTTGGAAGAATCTCTTTTTATCTGTGCAAATATTTTAATGACATAACAATATCTGGTGCCGAAATGAGTTATTTTGCCACCAATCACGTGATAAGATCTTACTTGCAAAAAATAGAACTAAAAAAAAAAAAAATAAAATAAAAAAATCAGAACCATGAAACGCAACTTAGAGACTACCGCCAACCTACAATGACAAGAACAAACAATGCCGATTCCAAGAGAGTGATTCCATTAGAATCAAATCCAGCAATATTTACAGATTTGGCGTACAAATTAGGATTATCACCTGTTTTACAATTCCATGATGTTTATTCATTGACCGAACCGGACTTGTTAGCCATGTTACCTAATCCAATATACGCTGTTATATTATTGTTTCCCTTGAGTCCAAATTATGAAAGTTATAGAAAGGAGCAAGATTCTTCTGACATAAAGTATAATAATGAATTGAGTAATGATGTCAAATGGTTTAAACAAACTATAGGTAACGGGTGTGGCTTGTATGCGTTATTACACATTTTAACTAATTTACCAAACGAATTGATTGTTTCCAATTCCAAATTAGCTAATTTACTGAAGAGAGTGAATAATTTATCTGTTAATGAAACAGCAGCTGTTATTGAAGAATTGGAAAGTGATATCAAACTAGATGAAAATTTTGGCGAAAAGGGTCAAACAGAAGCTCCAAATGCAAATGAAGTAACAGAATTACATTTTATTACATTTATCAAAGGTGAAAATAACCATTTATATGAATTGGATGGCAGAAGAAATGGCCCAGTCGATTTGGGTAAATCAATAAGTAATGCAAGTGTGATTAATGATCCTTTGTTGGTTAGCAAAATCCAGTTTTATATAGATAACGCTGATGAAGCTAATAAAAATAATTTTGCCATAATGGCAATCGGTCCTTCATTTGATTAGTTATAGGAGAGAATGAGAGAGTGGGAGTGAATGAATACATACGTACGTAAGTAACTATATCCTCCTCTATATTTGGCCTTTGATATCCACTTTTCTATTTTGATTCAATTTTTTGCTCAATACTTGTTTTGAAAGCGAGACTGAAAGCTCGCTACAATTTTCACTTAAACAGTCCTTCAATCCCAATTCCATCAAAGCCCTGATACACTCCTCGGAGGAATTGAATCGAAGTTTATCTGTGATCATTACAATTGGTATTTTCTTGTAACACAAAGTAAATTGGTAAAGTGCTTCAAGTCTAACTTGAGGCAAAAGATTGCTCTTAATAAATTGGAATGCCAATTTAGTCTTCTCCATCTGACTATATTTTTCAAGTTCAATAAAAAAAAATTCGAAATTTCCTTCTACTATGAACAAATAACATTGAAACAATGCATTCATTAGCTTGAAAAAATCTCTTTCATACTGATGCTTTCTAAATTTTTTAAATTTCAACATCTCCAACTTCATTTTCCTAATTTCACTTTGATTTTTAGTGATTATCATATAAATGAACCTATATGTAAAGAATTCGATTTCGTGAGACGAAAAACGATCCTTCAAAGACTCATTATTTATACGCTTAAGGTGATAAAGGGATTTCAATTGTGTTTGGCACTGATTGTATTCCCCTAAATCCAGATTTTCCAACGATATTCTAGCATTACTTTCATACACATTAATCGTGAAATCATTCTTGATATGTTGGACAGTTAAATCTTGTCTAATTGATTTCAATTGGTTAATAATATAAGAATATTGCTTATTGTCGTTGTAGAAACGGTTAATCACAAATTTCAAACTAGTAACTAAAACATTGAGGGGTCGTACCTGCGAAGGTTTGGGTGCAGAAGTCAAACGGAAATAGTTCTTCTCTAATTGGGTGCTTGTCCCAATCAATCTACCTCCATCTTGTGTGCTGTCATAATAATCAGATAATGATTTTAACTCGTTTGAGTTTCCAAATCTTTCAGACCTCGCTTTCTTCCTTGTCAATGAATCAAAATCATCAGAAGCATGACGTTTTTCATGATTTGAACCTTCGTGGTAACTAAAATCGTTAACATCGTTAGTGGTGGCTGACTCATTATCACTTTTGTTCAATGAATCATTGATTTGGTAAGTATTATGCGTCCAAGCGTAGTTTGCTTTTTTAGTTTCTTGATTGGTCTTTTTGTTGCCTCTAATACTAGCTTCAACGCCGGTTTCTTCTGATTTCTTGGAATCTTTTTTTCTGGTTATTAAATCACCAAATAAATCTGGCTTCAACGGTAGATTCCCTGGTCTGCTTTCATCGTTGCGATTTGTTGATATATTCACTGTGTTTGTTTCTGTGACGGCCCCATTAAGAACAGAAGGGACAGTATCAGACACAATTACAGAAGTAGATTGCTTTCGGGTGCTGTCTTTAGCAGACTTACTCTCAGGTGTATGAACACTAAATTTCCCTCTTGTATGAACTTCTTCAATCGTACTTTGGGGTGTGTTTCTTTTGGTATTATGCATTTTACTATCAAATTTGCTATTTCCTGTCTTAAGGTTGTTGCTAGTGGAACGGTTCCCATGAGGAGTCTTGTTGTTACTCTCTTCATTAGTGTCGGCTCCATCTTCGTCAATATAAAAATCAAAACCGTCTTTTTCGGTACATTTTTGTCTATGGAATTCCAATTGCATTCTGCAATTCCCTCTTAATATAGGCACTCTTTGATTAGCCCAATCATTTTCGTTTATTAGATCTTGTTCCTTTGCCATTTCAATTAAATGATAAACTTCCTCTTTTGCACGACTTCGATTGTGATATTTTAAGCGAGAAATTTGTTTCATTGACCTTTTGTAAAATTCAACCAAATCAGGGGGATATTTGGGGTTATCTGTCGTTTTTTTGATTGCTGTTGTATCGTTAGTAAAAGAACCATTATCTGATTGCAGGGCATCACGAAAAGGGCGTCGCACCTTATTAGTATTGATATTGATATTGTTATTATTCAGTATAGTGGAGATATCACTCGAAGATTCCTTAATTTCTTCCGAACCATTTTCAACCTCTTTGTTATTAGAATCATAAAATACCGGTGCTGTTTCTATCTTTGGCGCATATGAATCATATGATGCTGATGAGGTCCCTTCCTGTGGTACATAAGAATCATATGGAGATATGTCCCTTTTTGGTCTAGAAGAATCTGTGTTAGCTTGGTCAGGTTTGTTATTACCCAGGTTCCCTTGACTCCTTGGGCTTGTTGCAATGTCTCCCAGAGTATTTTGTTTGCTATTAATAGTACCCATACCGCGCTTAATTCTTGTTCTGAGTTTTTGCCTATCATCACTTTTTGCACTTCCATGGCTCGAATTTTCGTCCATTCTATCCTTTAACGACAGCGGTTTGCTTCCTCTAGAATTAGACCTGCCTCTGTTTGGGGAACGGGGAGAGTCGTCATCACTCATGACTATATGCTATATTATAAAAGTATATTCAACGAAAGTTTAAGTACAAATGGATAAAGTGAGATCAAAATATATATCCAGTCGAAATGATTATCGTAGTATAATACTCTTCAGTCAGAAGATAATAAAAAAAAAGAAAATAAAATTCGCAGTGTACAATGATTTTAAAAAAAAAGTAGTGTGCAGCTCATCGAATTTTATCCATCCCCAACCTCACCACAATATCCGATGATGCCTCATGTCGAAACAGGACCATTTGATACTATCCCCGGATGTTCGTACTAGTCTCAATGTAAATACTACAACCACCCTATGAACTCATTTAATTTAATAAAGGTCATTTACATTTTTTGACTACTTTATCACTATTTAACTAATACAGATAAAAATAAAAATAAATTGCTTTAGCCACCTTCAAGTGTAAATTGTTTATTTAAAAGCTTTTTTAGCATCTTCGTAACCTCTTTGAAATTCTTTGTGAGCTTCCTTTTGTAAGTGTTCTGGTAATTTTTCAATCTTGGAATCGAGATGTTCAACTCCAGTCTTGAATTTGGATCCAACACCTTGATGAGAAGTTGAATCTTGACCATAACCACTTTTACTGTGGTGACCACTTGAGCTGTGAGTAGAATCACCGTAACCAGAAGAGCCACTGGTAGCACCGACACCAGAAGTACCATGAGTACCGTGTGTACCATGAGATCCATGTGTAGTGGAAGATTGTTGGTTGCCGTAACCACTGGAACCGTAACTAGCTCCTTGGCCGGTAGAACTGTGTTGACCAGTAGAACTTTGATGACCAGATGATCCGTATTCAGTACCTTGACCAGAAGAACCGTAACCGGCACCTTGACCAGTAGAACTGTGATGACCAGATGATCCGTATTCAGTACCTTGACCAGAAGAACCGTAACCGGCACCTTGGCCAGTGGTAGAACTGTGATGACCAGATGATCCGTATTCAGTACCTTGACCAGAAGAACCGTAACCGGCACCTTGGCCAGTGGTAGAACTGTGATGACCAGATGATCCGTATTCAGTACCTTGACCAGATGAACCGTAACCGGTACCTTGGCCAGTGGTAGAACTGTGACCAGATGAGCCATATCCAGATGTACTGCTGGTTGCACCGCCAACACCAGCACCAGTGGCACCATGAGAACCATGAGAACCATGAGTACCGTGAGAACCATGGGTACCATGAGAACCAGATTGTTGGTTATCGTAGCCACTTGAGCCGTAACCAGCACCTTGACCAGTAGTTGAGCTGTGTTGACCAGAAGAACCGTATCCACCAGCAGCAGTTGAATCGTGACCTGCACCAGAAGATCCATAAGCGTTAGAACCTTGACCAGAAGATCCATAAGCGTTAGAACTTTGACCAGAAGATCCATATCCGGCATTGCTCAGGTCAGCTCCATAACCACCAGCAGCAGTACCGGCAGCACCAGCTCCAGCAGCACCAGCTCCAGAACCTGAAGAGCCACCAGCAACACCTTCAGCTGTCTTACCTGCTTGGTATTGTTTGTATTTACTTTGAGCAATGTCTGTACCAGTTTGACCGTCTTTGCCTCCGGCAAATTTTCCGGCTTGAGTGTTGGCATTATCGAGATCGTCTTTCTTAATACCTTTCAATTTATCAGTTAATCCCATTTTAATATATTATTTTGTTTATAGTTGTGCAATTGAGTTAATCAATTATGAATCAAAGTTTTTTTAAAATTTATAAGTCAATTGCAGTCCTATTTATAAAGTTTTTTCGAAACCACATGTATTGATTTGGAGAGGAGCCAAAACGTAGTATTGCGTCACGTTTTAAGGAGTGGAAAATTTCATGTTTTGGTTGCTATAATATTTTTGGGGTTATACGTATGTTGCTACTGCGGCTCACTGCACGACTAAAGGATCACAAATTGTGGATCTTAGAGAATCATAGCAACTAAAATCTAATTGCTGCTAGCTATTATGATGTAAGAATTTCAGCAACAATTATAAAGTTCCGAGAATTTGGGGTATTTTAGAGTGTCGGCTAATTAAAATCTACAGTAGCTCGTCCGTTCAAAATGTTGGCAGAACCCCAATCACAATCAAAGCTATTAAAAAGCTGCAAACATGAATTAATGGAGTCACTACCAAATTTGATCTTCTCCTGAACAGAACCCATAATTCAATGCCCATACTGAATTTGGGGCAGAAGTAGGAGATTTATGTAAAACGTAAAGAAAAAGAAGATCCGAAGAAAAAAAAAAAAAAAAAGTTTACCAATAACCAATGCAAGATGGAGAGCGAGAGAAGAGAGAAAGAAAGAGGACCAATTACCCGGTACAATTCTTGTCGCACCAAAACTCGATATAGGTAACAAGAAATACATATAAACATCAATAAACGTGTATTTCAAATACATTCCTATTCATCCCTTTCTTAAAGCATAGTTGTATAGTTTTGTGAGTACTATCAATCACTTCCGATTTAATCACTTTCTGGTCTTAAATCTGATCTTCTTGGAGCTTCCAACGGGTGTAATTGCGCCAAATACGTAATTGCCCACATTAAATAACACATTGCTAAGGCTAAAATGACTGATGATCTAAAAACTGTGGTGTTTTCCTTTGGTGCAAATACCCATGCTAAACATGACAATGCAACCACTACTATAAGGACCGCAACTACTGTGTATCTGTAAATTATTTGTTAGTCATATATTCATGACATTATAAGTATAATGTAATAACATACCCACTCATTTTTATGAATTACGTTAATTAGGATTATAGTTGATAGATAATTTACCAGTTTATTTTTTTTTTTTTTTTCGTTGGTACAATTTCATTTTTATCTTTATTTTTTTTTTTTTTTTTTTGGTACCATTGATCTCCTAAAAGTAGCAATGAGTGGCAATCTCCCTCAACTGGTAGCTAATTGGCTATTCAATGTGATACAACCACTGTATGAGCATAAACAGATTGTGTATACCCATGTATACCAGTTTCTACAATTGCACTTCAAACGAAATTTAAACTTCAAAGTCAGAACTCGAATACATACCGCAAGCGGTACAGGTCAATCAAACTTATTAATAAACTTTTTTGGCGAAATTAAAGTTAATGATAGAATAAGTGTTCCGGTTGAAATTTGGGTACCATTTGGATATCCATATATTGCACATAATGGTGTTCCACTAGTGTATATTGTCCCAGACCATAGTAAAGAATGGTTTCTAAAACCAAATAATAACGTGGATACACTGGGAATGTTTTACCATCCTTATATATCAAGTTGGTATAACGATTGTACCAAACCAGAGTCATTAAACAAATTTAATTTAGTAGAACTTATTAATGTTGTGTATCAGACTGTCACAACGGATTCGCCTATATCATTGCGCAGCCCAGAATTGAATTTGCCTCCAAAGCCAGCAAAGGTGTCACTTCGTCAAAGCGAGTTGGAAAACAATGAGACAAGTCAGTCTTACACATCACCAACTAGTTCTCTATCAGCAATTACACCGCAAGCAACTGGTCCACCACTACCACAAAAACCACCAAAACCACCAAAGGCATCTCAAAGTACAACACCATTAAAATACCAGTCACCTTTACCACTACCACATGGAAACCAAGAGTTTAAGTATCCTCAAGATCGTGTTGTATCTCCAATAGCACCAATTGCGTATACACCTCAGCAGGAACAGCAGTTTGTAAACCCGGCCCCTAAAGAGCTACCACCAGTAGATTTAATGGATAGTGAAAACCAACTAAATGAAGTTGATCCTTTATTTGAAAGATCTATACAAGAATTGTATACAAAAATAAATGCCTACTTGAGTGAAGATAAAATAAACATTCAAGAGATTAATGAAAAAACGTTTAAAATAAAAGTCCTATACAACCAATTGACTCATTATTACAGTCTGGCTATTAAGAACTCAAGTTTTTTGGATGATATTCTTAATTATCTCACAGAACAGGTAAGAAACTTAACACAGGTAAATCGAGATTTGAATCAATTAGTTCAGTTCAATAGTCAATCGCAAGATCGTATTGCTATTAGTTCGACAAAACAGATCCATTTGGACGATGTAGTTATTGCGGATCTGCCATTGGTGAATTCACTTTACAATGTTACAGCCGAAGCTAAGAGCATTGTTGATACAATCAACTTGGTATCAGGAACTTTCCATAGCGAAAAAGAGCTTGTCAAAGAAGAAAATTTTGATGTATGCGTTAAAGCCACAAGAAAGCTAGGGAGGGAGCTTTTTTGGTTACAATTGATCAAGTCAGAAATTCATAGCAAATTACTGAAATAGGTTTATAGTAAACAGTATTAACTATAGTTTCCGCGTGACTCGAATTTGTTTATCTTAAGATGCAACTGACTGAGAAAATAAAAAATAAAGTAAAAATAAAAGTAAAAAACACTTTCTTTGTCTTTAACACTGCACAATTTGCCAATGTCTACAGAATTAGAAAACCTGTTTAGACAACTGTTTAGAAACTGGAACGACAGATCAACTGGAAACAACGTTACATCTACATCAAATCGACCTGTTCTTTCTGAGTGGACAGATTATTTTAAAACTGGGGCAAATGATTTGTATAATCGATTACCAACTTCAGTTCAAGATATAGGAGCAACAAGCCATAGTGTACGAGAACCATCGTGGTATAACCTATCTCGATTGGAAAGATTAATAGGTTTTGGCTGCTGTCTTGGAGCCTCGATATTATGTTTTGTCTTGTGTTTTTTCATGTTTCCCGTGTTGGCATTAAGACCTAGAAAGTTTGGGTTGTTATGGACTGGTGGGTCAGTTCTTTTTGTTGTATCATTTGGTGTACTACAAGGTCCTTATAACTATGCTTGTCATTTACTTTCTAGAGATAGAATAATATTCACAGCGGTATTCTTTTCGTCTGTTTGTTTGACAATATATTCAGCTTGTATTGTAAAAAGTAGCATTATGACTATATTTACCAGTGTCATTGAAATGTTGGCTGTTGCATATTATACATTGAGTTATTTTCCATTTGGCGCTACAACTTTAACATTTTTTACAAGCTACATAGTTGGTTATATTGGTGGCTTGGTAGGTGGAGTGATATTATAAGGTTGTTTATTGAATATATAGTACCATAGTCATTTTATAACTTTTCAGAATCAACCTTTTCTAATTCAGCTTTCAATTTCTCATGCAATTTTCCTAATTTATCAAAATCAGTAGCTTGTGCTGGCCAACCAACACCCAAACCAGTAGTTTCGTCTTTCTTTGGAATTAAATGGAAATGAACATGATCAACAACTTGATGGGCAATTCTCCCGTTGTTTTGCAAGACGTTGTAACCTTCTCCTTCTGGTGTGTTATTTTCATCCAATTTCAAAACTTTGGTCAATTTCTTAACAACTGGCAAAATGTCGCTAAGATATTCATCTGGGACATTGTGCAATTTAGCACCATGGTATTTAGGAATAACTAAAATATGTGCTTCAGCGATTGGTTGGATATCCAAAAAGGAATAAGTTTTTGGTGTTTCAATCAATTTTAAAGATGGGATTTCACCTTTGATGATTTTACAAAAAATACAAGATGGATTGGAAGCCATAATTGGTTGCAAAAAAAAAAAAAAATTACTAGAAACAATTGACAGAAGGTTAATGAAGTGTTCACCTTATTGGTTAAAAAAAAAAAACGTGTGGAGAGAAGGAGTCTACTTTTTTCTTCAATGCTAAACTCCTGGTGCGATTGCTAGACCCCACTGCACCCAAGAACTCAAAATTATTAATTTAATGCCGTATCCATTTTGAGGTGTTTATTTCTTTCTCTCATTCGTGCATTGGCTACAAAAGACAGGTCTCTAAATAGTATTCTGCCACGCTTAGTGTCAATTGTAGAATACTATTTTCTAAAAATTGTCCAAAATTCTAATATACAGTCTATCTAAAGAAATAAAAGTGCGGCCACTGACGGTGGCAAAATGTAGAAACCCTTGATGAACAAGTATTAACCACTCCATATGAGGTAAACGCCATTAGTAATTCATTCTCATTTTCACTTTACGTGATTTACAACATTTGCATCTCAATTTGTACTATTGTAAGTTTAAATAATATTTGACAGCGAATGTTTATAGAAATTGGAGGGCAAACAACAACGAAAAAATAAAAAATAAAAAAAAAAAAAATCCCAACACAATTTCTGATTTCCTTATTTCAACTTTCTTTCCACTTTATATATATATATATAAACTTTAAGTTCATAAACAATGACTGGTGAAGAAGATAAAAAGACACATTTTGATGCCTCTGGTGCTTCTGCAGTTGAGGATAAAACTGCCACTGCAATTTTGAGAAGAAAGAAGAAAGATAATGCATTGATAGTTGATGACGCCACCAACGACGATAACTCTGTCATAACAATGTCATCAAACACGATGGAATTGTTACAATTGTTCCGTGGTGATACTGTCTTGGTCAAAGGTAAAAAGAGAAAGGACACTGTCTTGATCGTTTTAGCTGATGACGATATGGAAGATGGTGTTGCTAGAGTTAACAGATGTGTTCGTAGCAATTTACGTGTCAGATTGGGGGATATTGTCACTGTTCATCCATGTCCGGATATTAAATATGCCAACAGAATTTCAGTGTTACCAATTGCTGACACTATTGAAGGTATCAGTGGTTCCTTGTTTGACCTTTACTTGAAACCATATTTTGTTGAAGCATATAGACCAGTGAGAAAGGGTGATTTGTTTACTGTCAGAGGTGGTATGAGACAAGTTGAATTCAAAGTTGTTGAAGTCGACCCTGAAGAAATTGCCATTGTTGCACAAGACACTATTATTCACTGTGAAGGAGAACCAATTAACCGTGAAGATGAAGAAAACAATTTAAATGAAGTTGGTTATGATGATATTGGTGGTTGTAAAAAACAGATGGCGCAAATTAGAGAATTGGTTGAATTGCCATTGAGACATCCACAATTGTTTAAATCAATTGGTATCAAACCACCAAAGGGTATTTTAATGTATGGTCCTCCAGGTACTGGTAAAACAATTATGGCAAGAGCGGTCGCCAACGAAACTGGTGCTTTCTTTTTCTTGATCAATGGTCCAGAAATTATGTCTAAAATGGCTGGTGAATCTGAATCCAATTTAAGGAAAGCATTTGAAGAAGCTGAAAAGAATTCTCCTTCTATTATCTTTATTGATGAAATTGATTCTATTGCTCCAAAAAGAGACAAAACTAACGGTGAAGTTGAAAGAAGAGTTGTTTCCCAATTGTTAACTCTTATGGATGGTATGAAAGCTAGATCTAACGTTGTAGTTATTGCTGCTACCAACAGACCAAACTCTATTGATCCGGCATTGAGAAGATTTGGTAGATTTGATAGAGAAGTGGATATTGGTGTCCCAGATGCCGAAGGTCGTTTAGAAATCTTGAGAATCCACACAAAGAATATGAAATTAGCTGAAGATGTTGATTTGGAAGCTATTTCTTCTGAAACACATGGTTTTGTTGGTGCTGATATTGCGTCATTATGTTCTGAAGCTGCAATGCAACAAATTCGTGAGAAGATGGATCTTATTGACTTGGAAGAAGAAACCATTGATGCTGAAGTATTGAACTCATTGGGTGTTACTCAAGAAAACTTTAGATTTGCTCTTGGTAACTCCAATCCATCTGCCTTACGTGAGACTGTCGTTGAGAATGTCAATGTTACTTGGGACGATATTGGTGGTTTGGACAATATCAAGAACGAATTGAAAGAAACTGTCGAATACCCGGTCTTACACCCAGATCAATACCAAAAGTTTGGATTGGCTCCAACAAAGGGTGTTTTGTTTTTTGGTCCACCAGGTACTGGTAAAACTCTTTTAGCCAAGGCTGTTGCTACTGAAGTTTCTGCAAATTTTATTTCTGTTAAAGGTCCAGAATTGTTAAGTATGTGGTATGGGGAATCAGAATCCAACATTCGTGATATCTTTGACAAAGCTAGAGCTGCTGCTCCAACTGTTGTGTTCTTGGATGAATTGGATTCTATTGCTAAAGCAAGAGGCGGTTCTCACGGTGATGCAGGTGGTGCTTCTGACAGAGTTGTTAATCAATTGTTAACTGAAATGGACGGTATGAATGCTAAGAAGAATGTTTTCGTTATTGGTGCTACTAATAGACCAGATCAAATTGATCCTGCATTATTGAGACCTGGTAGATTGGATCAATTGATTTATGTTCCATTACCAGATGAACCAGCTAGATTATCTATTTTGGAAGCTCAATTAAGAAATACACCATTAGAACCAGGTTTGGATTTGAACGAAATTGCAAAGATCACACATGGCTTCTCTGGTGCAGATTTATCTTATATTGTCCAAAGATCTGCTAAATTTGCCATTAAGGATTCTATTGAAGCTCAAGTCAAAATTACCAAGATCAAAGAAGAGAAGGAAAAAATTAAAGGTGAAGATGTTGATATGAAAGAAGTTGAAGTTGAAGAAGAAGATCCTGTTCCATATATTACTAGAGCTCATTTTGAAGAAGCTATGAAAACAGCAAAAAGATCTGTCTCAGATGCTGAATTGCGTCGTTATGAAGCTTATGCTCAACAATTACAAGCTTCAAGAGGTCAATTTGCAAGTTTCAGATTTAATGAAAATCCAGCTGCTACTGACAATGGATCTGCTGCTGGTGCCAACTCTGGTGCTGCTTTTGGTAATGTTGAAGAAGAAGATGACTTATACAGTTGATGGTAGAGTGAGATAAAAGAAAGGCTTTCAGTATTTTTTTTTTACTGATCAAGATATTTATATAATGTTTTGTATATGTGTATTAGCATATTTCATGGCTAACATTTTTTACTGTTTACAACTAATTTGACATGACATTTCGGACTTATCAACTGATCACGTGCAATTGCACAATGCTTGGAAAAATGCCACAGAAGTTCAAACACGGCGATTCAACTCTGTCTATACATACAAATTATCATGAGATGGCACTGTTCCCAACGGTATCTGAAAGTGGCACCAATATACTATAAATAAACTTTGTACAATATTTTCAGTTATATTCCAAGGAGGTTGCAGCAGAAGCTTCTCGTAACTTGCTATTTTCTAATATTGTGGCGAGTTGCCACGGCGAACGGGTGCAACTCTTACGTAAGCTAATATCATTGCAAAAAAAAAAAAAAAAAAAAGCAAAAAAAAATAAAAATGAAACAAAAGATAAAGAAAGGAAATGGAATTTAAATTTTGAAATCTATTAACAACTTTCTTTATTTCATAAAACATGTCCGTTAGCCTGAAGAAAGCATTAGATTTGGAAAATGTTGTCGATGAAAATTCCTCGTTACTGCAGGATGGAGTTAAACATACTGAACATTTGGCCAGACATTTGCCGTCTTATCAGGTCATCATGATTTCCATTGGCGGAATTCTAGGGACAGGCTTATACATGAATACTGGTAGAATGCTTGCCCAGGGTGGTCCATTGAGCTTGTTATTAAACTATATGATAATTGGGGCGATGATTTATTTCATGATGTTAAGTTTGGGTGAAATGGCCACACAATACCCGATCTCTGGGTCTTTTGCTATTTATTCCAAAAGATTTGGATCAGATTCCCTTGCATTTGCTACGTTGTTTAATTATTGGTTGAATGATTGTGTGAGTGTAGCTGCGGATTTGACAGCACTACAATTGGTAATTCAATATTGGACCGACTGGCATTGGTATGTTATTTCAATCATATTTTGGGTGTTCTTGCTTTTTCTTAATGTTATAAGTGTTAGGCTTTATGGTTTTGCTGAATATTCTCTTTCCTTACTCAAAGTAATTACCATTATTATATTTTTCATTGTAAGTATTATTTGTAACGCTGGTAAGAATCCAGAACATGAATACATTGGATTCAAGTATTGGAGTTATGGTGATGCTCCGTTTGTGAATGGTATCCGTGGATTCTCAATGCTATTCGTTAGTGCAAGTTTTGCCTACGGTGGGGTTGAATCAATAACTTTGACAGCAGCTGAAACAAAATCACCCACTAAAAATGTACCCAAAACTATTAGAATGACATTTTGGCGAATATTAGTTTTTTATGTTTTCACTGCATTTTTTATTGGTATGAACATTCCTTATGATTATCCTGGTTTACTGTCCAAAACAGTTGTTACATCACCTTTCACACTTGTTTTCCAAAAAGTTGGAGCTAAAGGAGCTGGCTCGTTTATGAATGCAGTTATATTAACTTCAATTATTTCTGCTGGGAATCATGCTTTATATGCTGGATCAAGATTGGCGTATAACTTGAGTTTACATGGATATGTTCCTAAAATATTTTTGCCAATGAATCGTTTTCAAATACCTTACGTTGCAGTTATTGTCACTTGGCTAATTGGTGGCTTATGTTTTGCATCTGCATTTGTGGGATCAGGAGAATTATGGGCATGGCTACAAGCTATTGTTGGTCTTTCTAACTTGATTTCATGGTGGGTTATTGGTGTTGTATCAATTAGATTTAGACGTGGCTTAGCTAAACAAGGAAGAACCCATGAGTTGTTATTCAAGAATTGGTCCTACCCATATGGACCTTTGTTTGTTATTATTTTGGGTGGTTTTATTATATTAGTACAAGGTTGGACTACTTTTTCTCCATTTTCCGTACACGATTTTTTCCAATCTTATTTAGAATTAGGAGTTTTTCCTCTTTGTTTTGTGTTTTGGTGGCTAATAATAAAGAGAGGTAAAGACAAATTTGTTAAATTTGATGATATGGATTTTGACACTGATAGATATTTTGAAACTCCAGAAGAATTAGAAGAAACCAAATATGCTGCTTCATTAAAAGGCTGGGCCAAATTTAAGTACAATTTTGCAGACTATTTTTTATAGACTACGACTATTTTACGACTGTAATGTTTTATTATTGTAATGTACTTGTAGGTGCCATCTTTAACTTGGCGAGTTTCAAACTAGTATCGAAAGCTAGTGCGGTATCACAATTTGGTAGCGACTATATAAAACATGCGTAAATCAAACCTATATAATTTATCCGCATTTTTTTTTTTTTTTTTTAGTATTTAGTTGCAAAATAAATGAATATCTTATTAATTGCTATCTTAAGTTTTGCGTTTTCACAAGTAGTACAAATTGAGTACGTGCAAGTGATTGTGCCAGCTAGTTTGTCTACCTCTTTCTCACCAGAATCTGACCCCGAAATTGAGAATTATCAAGGGCCATTCACCATGAATCAAACATTTTCTTATTTGATGCTTGATGCTCATAATTACAAGAGAAGTCTTCATGGTGCCCAACCACTTAAATGGTCATCTGATGCTTTTAACTATGCTGCTCAATTTGCTTTGGAGTATTCTTGTTCTGGTACATTAGAACATTCCGGTGGTAAATTTGGAGAAAATTTGGCATTTGGATACCCACCTTTAAATGCCATAGATACATGGTATGATGAGGGAAACACTTATTCTTATGGTACAGAAGAGACTTACAATCACTTTACAGCTATGGTTTGGAACAATACAAATCACCTTGGCTGTGCCTACAAATATTGTGCTACTCTGAATGGGTTATATATTGTATGTTCTTATGATCCTCCAGGTAACGTTATTGGCTATTCATCACTTAATGTATTCCCTCCTACTTCATAGATGATCAACCAATATTTTTTCCTCTAATTCTACGTAGTTTTCAAAAAATGATTTAAACAAGTCTGTTAATTTAACAATGTCAAAAGTCCCTCCTGTTTCTCTAATCGAATGCATGGATAATTGAGGGTTACCTAAATCTAACGTTCTGATACCCAACTTCGCAGCCAATATTGGACCAATTGTAGATCCACATGGTGAGTCGTTTCTTACAACAAATAATTGTAATGGAACTTGAACTTTGTTAGCCACCTTTTTCAATAATACAATACCTGGAGAATTTGTAGCATATCTTTGATTTGCATTGATTTTAATTACAGGACCCAAGTTTAATTGTGGACGGTTTTGAGCTTCATATTTATCACCATAATTAGGATGAACACCGTGTGCCATGTCAGATGATAATAAGAATGATTTCGACATGGTTTCGTGGAAATAATCCACATTTGATTTTTGATTTTCAAAATCAAATTTAGTCAAACGTTGAATCACATCAGGCAAAAAGGTAGAATCAGCTCCTTGAGCTGAAACACTTCCGATTTCTTCGTGGTCAAATAATGAAATCAAAGAAATTCCCTTTTCTTTTGGTAAATTTTCTATTGATTCAACTATGCCTTTTGTAGCTGCATAACAAGATGTCAAATTGTCTAATCTTGGTGAAAAAATAAATTCATCATTCAATCCACCAATGGTTGATTTTTGATAATCAAACAAAATCAACTCAAAATCTTCAATTTTATCAGGAGCTGTATTCAATTCTTTTGCAATCAACTCAATCAAAGATTTGTTGTGTCTGCTGATAACATTTTGAACTGATTCAAATTGATCTGGTGTCAATTTCAATGCAGGATCATCAGCACATGTCTTCTTGACATCGTTTTCGTTCTTATCCAAGGAAGTTTGTCCGGCAATAGGTACTAGCTTAGTTTCTTTATTGAATTCAAACTTGGTATTTACCTCACGATCTAAGTGAATTGCCAATGTAGGAATTCTCAATAATGGTTTATCAATTTTCAATAGTTTTGGAACTGATTTACCGTCCTCATTAACATAGACTCTCCCGGCAACTGATAAATCACGATCAAACCATGAATGAGCAATTAATCCTCCATATTGTTCTACTCCAACTTGAATAAAACCTTCAGAAGTCTTCTTAGAGATCGGTTTAATACGAAGACATGGAGAGTCTGTGTGTGCTCCAACTATAGCAATTCCATTACCGTTTTGGAATTTTTCACCAACTGTAAATGCAATAATTGAAGATCCATTTCTAGTAACAAAATATTTACCTCCTTTTTTCAAAGCATGGGATTTAAACCAGTTGTTTCTCTCATAAATTTCTTCAAATCCTGCAGCAACTAAAATTGATTTAACGGAGTTTATGGCATGATACGGGGTTGGAGAAGCATTGACAAAGTCAACAAAGTTTTGAGCATATGTTAATGCTCTAGTATTATTTGTTGAACTCATTATTGGTGGATCTATTAAGAGAAGTGGGTATATTTACAAGAAAAAATATTTGTCGTGCGAGTACGCGGCACAAACTTTTAAGGAATAGAAAACAGCATCGCCTTTTCTCCCAAACTAAACTTTCCTTAACATGAAATTCCTAAATCTCCTATACTTCACAACATTAGTTTTATGTAATACACCACCGGTATTGATTGCTTCTCATAAATTAGTTCCTGGATTAAGAGATGAAGTCGGCTCATCAAATGTATCGCCTCATAATGTCCAATCAGTGACAAACTTGATTAGAAAATTAGTAACCCCATGTTCTTCAGATGCATATCTACTAATTAATCAACCTGGATTGACATATAATGATATTACAACTGCAAAGAAAGACAATTGGCCATTTCTAAGGAAGTATTTATATATGTCATCTACAATGGTTGGATTACCTAGAGTTGCAGAACCATTAAATCTAGATTTCATTGAACAGTATATAATTAACAACTGTGACGCTGAAACAATTAACGTATGGCACGACAGTGAGGATGAAGTTGTGGATTATTTTGATATTAGAAAAAGAGTGATCCGTGTTGATTTGTCTCCGTTACCTGAAGATCATGATGCTAGAGTAGCGGAAATATATGAACACGATCAATTGATTCGTAAAATTTTACGAAAATTGCCATCCCCTCATTATACCATAGTTTTAACAAGTTTGGAACCTGGGGTGATTCATCCAGTCCCAAAATTTGTTATGGAGGAAGACCCCGCATCTTTTGAGATTTTTGATGATATCATCAATGATCCATTCCATAACGGTGAGGTAGAAAAGAATGATAGGTTTCATAAAGTTGAACCAAATTGGAACCCAATTAGAGATACAAATGACAGGTATTTGTTGAACAAAAAGAAGGACGAGATACATTTATTTGACTATGAATTATGGGTCAAGAATGAAAAATTAATCACTACTATATTTGTAATGATATTGAGTCTTTTTATGGTGAAGATTATTTCGTTTTTCAATTACTTGAAGGAAAGGATTGTTGAATCTAAATCCAAAAAGGGTATTATCGGTAGTGCTAAGAAAATAGACTAATTAAAAAGTTCTTTTATATATTTAACCGTTTTTTTTAAATACACTTTTTTTTCTATGAGCATTTCCGTGTGATTTTGTAGATTCTCAATCAGAGTAATCTTCTTCGTTATCATTGTCATCATCATCTTCCTCTTCTTCCTCATCATCATCTTCTTCCTCTTCTTCTTCAAACAATACACTAGCATCAAAATATAACGAGGGATCTAAACTAGATATATCTGCTGATTTACATTCGCCCTCTAGTAATAATTCACTCATAATTTTACCAGTACCTGGTGCATTATTTATACCCCAGCATGAATGGCCCGATGCCAAATATAGATTAGTGACATTTGTTTCTCCTATTAATGGTCCACTGGATGAAGGCACGTCCAATACTGGTAAGTAACATGCTTGGCGCTTTAGTATTTGACCTTTACGTAAATTGGGCGACACTTTCCCCACTTGTCGGAATAATTCATCACATTTAGATTTGACAACTTCAACGTCATCTGTTGTTTCAGGAACCGCCACAGTTGAATCACCCTCTCCACACACGTACACTTCATCCTGACGTGCATAGATTTCTGGAGATATGTATGAGTATGGTCCAGTTTTAAATTCTGTGAAAATAGCATATGGGCTAACTGGTTGATCTTTGAATGGAGCTATGGTAATAGAATGTGCTCGTAATCCCGATATTGGACAATCAGGTAATATTTTCGATGTCCAAGGTCCTACTGTTAGTACAACTTGATCTGCTTCCAAGGCAAATACTTCACCTTGGTTTTTATCATCTTTAATAGAAGTTGGTTGATATTCTACACCTGTTGCAGATCCTGATTCTTCTGAATATGTAATTTGGTCGGCTTTACCTAGAATCAATTCTAAAGCACCTTGGGAATCTTCAACTGCTTTCCGTAAAATAAAATTAGTAAATTTATAAGGATGAACTTGTGCAGTAGTATCGGTTCCTCCTAAAGTCGAACAATGTTCAATCAAAGACGAAGTAATCCAATTCAATGTTGGCGGTAAACGGTTTCTAAATGTGTCCAATTGGATTGTGGATGATGCTCTCGTATTTCTAGCTGCCTTTTTAGGTGGCTTGTCAGTTATTGATGAAGATGAATCACTATCGTGTGCTGTAGCTTGTTTAAAACTTACGTCGTCAAATTCCGTCTGGTCTTCACTATCATCATCATCATCATCATCATCATCATCGTCATCCTCGTCTTCGTCACCATCATCATCATCATTTCCATTCCTCTTGTGGTTAATTAAATGGGATATATCTCCTTCTAAAGAAACAGTAGTCAATCGCCTGTAACCCCATTCTTTATCTCCTTCATATTCATTGGATAGTTGTTGGTGTAGATCAAATGACAATTTTACAATTTGTTCTGGAAATGCCCATAGAGCTAATAATCCTCCTGCTTTACCACTAGCTCCTCCTGCCACTCTTTTGCTCTCCATAAGTGTGATATGAAACTTCTCAGGATCAAATTTAGGGTGTTTCACAAGATAGTAAGCTGTGCACACTCCTATGATACCAGCTCCAACTATTATTATATGTTGTTTTCCTTCGTGTCGACCTGATGGCGTTGAATTAAATTTTAGAATCTCTGGCATCGGAATAATTAAATGTTATAAATATATGCTGGAGAAAGTGATGACAAACCTGACCTTTGACTTTTTTTTCCTGGTTCTGTTTTATTTTTTTTCCCTCTAACTCACTGTCTGATGAAAAAATAAGAAAAAAACGTGATTTTCTCCGTTTGGATTTATAGTAAGTCGATCCGAAAGAAGAAAATATAGCCGCTAATTTAAAACGTTGATCAACTGAAATTACAGATTAATAGTTTAATATTTGCAAAATACTAAGTGATAATACCTTTTATAAACAAAACAAAATAAAAAAAATAAAATTGAATAAAAAAAGTGGGAATAGGTAATATATATTTTAATTTGATTATGCTTAAAAAATCAGTTGACTTTTTCTGCAGGTGTACTGTTTTTGCACAGCAAATATTATTCTGTAAAAAGATCTTTTGTGTATATAAACTGTTTATTTTTATAATTAACAACTGGTAACAAGCTATTAGCTATTCTATGCTACTCTTAATGTGGTTTGCAGTCTCAATTGTTACCCAGAAATATTAGCTGTATCTTTTTTTCTTCCCTTTTTGATATTCCGGCTTTCACACAGTCGTCTGAAGAAATACTGTCTTGTAAATATTTTGCAAGACCAGAAATATCTTCTCAATGTAATAACTCTTGTTATACACTAATTGAACTCTATTACTAGTTTCAGAAGACAAAAGAAAAGGAAGAACATATATAAGTTTTTTAAATTTTTCTTTTTTTGGTGTTGGCTATTCAATGTATAGATGGTGATGTCTATATTTAGAGCAAACTAAGGGGATCATGTTGCCAAATTCTTTTGTCTTGAATATGCAGCTTTCATCGGAAATAATTTACCCACTCAACTCTGATCTCAACTCTAAATAAATCGACAAAACTTTAAGAAAATAAATAGTTTCAGTTTAGGACTTTCTGTATTGATATAGTACTAAATTATATTTTTTTGATAGAAAAGTTTATGGATTGATTAGAATTACAATGCCTAGTAAAATGTATCTGTGTGTAAGACAAAAATATGTGTTAATGTAAGGTTGTGATCTCACAGAAAAAAAAAAAACAGGTGATATTTTCCTGTGTGTTTCTCGTTTTTTCTAAGAAGTTACAAATCATCTTGCTAAGTTAAATAGAAACTAGTGTTGTATTTTTATAATAAGCAAGATCAATTGTGTAATAGATTTAAATTCTTTTAAAATGTATATCACTTACTAAAATATGTAGTAAAATATTTTGTGACCCAGCTAAAAGTTTTTGCCTCAAAACTGTATAGTGCATATATCCGTGCATAACAAGACACAAAAGAGGGAAACAGTTCCCATTGTACTAGGTGCAACGAATATGGAACCCCCATGTGTCAGTATGAACTAAAAAAACAACATGTCTATTGGTTTTTCAATAGTCGTTGATTGGATTTTGAGTTGATCCCAAAACAAAAAAAAAAAAAAAAAAGCTGAAACTTTGCAACCAAAACGTCAAATCTTCTTTACCACATTCATGTCCATAAATCTTCATACTTCATCGTCTAGTACACGCTCTGCAACAACAAACTGTGAAAACAATTTTTCAAAGCATAGCAATCGCAAAGGCAAATCTAAAAGCAAAACCAGTAGCTCCTCATACTACATGGTTCAAACGCCTATTCCGTCAACTCAAGAAGAAGCTCAAAATTCAAAACAATTAACACTGGCAAAAGATACTTATACTGAATTTATCAACTCGTCTCCAGAATCAAATGAACCAGTTTTCAATTATAACGAACAAAAACTGAAAGATGAAAAAACACCAACGGAAGACTCTCATGATACTAGCATACTTGAAAATCAATTGGTACTCGACCACTCATTTTGGAGTAAACAGTCATTTGATTTTAATCCAAAGCCTTTGTCTTTTGAGATATGTGACTCCCTGGTATCTCAGTGTTCCAATCTTGCAATGACATTGACATTCGCAGAATGGAGTGAATTTTTACATAAATCTACCCAACAGGAAGTAATGTTGTATCGATCTTTGGCTTTGAGAAGGTACAAATTATTCCTACAGTTTGATTTTTTAAATACAATTGTTAATAATTATGCTGAAGAATTGTTACTACAAGAAAGTCAACTCATCGATCGACTCAATGAGGTTAAATCTCAATTAACTAAAATACTTGAAAGGGGAATATAGTACATGTGTGTATATTTTTATATCTATACTATTAACCTTGTGAGCACCAGCCCATATGCACAAAAAATTCATAAATCTTCGATGCCTTGTTGACATCAATCTTTAATGCTTGTCTAGCATCTTTCTTTTTCAATATACCATTGTTTTTAATAGCTTCTTTCATTAATTGGTTTTTAATTGCCAAATATGGTTTAGGTAATATTCTCAAAGTAGCACATAATTGTTTCTCTTCTGCTGATAATAATTCAAAATCAGCAGCATGACTTATATCCAAGGGTGCTCTAGCAGTCGCTGTTTTTTGTCTGAATTCCGGCTGTGGGGAAAATTTATTACGATGACCATTCCCAGTTGCAGAATTGCCATTCATTAATCCAGGGGGTTGAGAATGTCTTCCAGCAAGACCACCATTTCCCATTCTTTGATAATGTGCTGCCCTGATTACTTTATCTTTCTCAAATTTAGCACCATCCTCTAACGTCGTGATTCCATTGCGTCTCCATGATTGCAATTGTTGAATTTTCATTCGACATCTTAATTCGGTTTGCAAGTCACGTGAAAAGCTATCAAAATCTTCTGGTGTAAGAATTCTAATATATGCATTAACTTTCTTTAGCAAATCCTTTTCTTCCTTTGATTTTCTTTTATCTGCACCAATATTTTTCCTGTATTCTAATAAATTATTCAAAATCATAACACGTTTACGCTCTGCTCTTGTGGTTAACCTTGAATTATAAATGTCTAAAATCGTCAATTTTAAATCAATATCGTTGGCCAGATCCTCGGGATCGAAAATCATGTCTTTAATAGGGACTTCAGCTTCATTTTCTGCTTCATGATCAAATTCCAATCTCCCAGGCATATAACCTTGTATTTCATGACACAAAGGTACAGATGCAACAGGTTTACCTCTTGGTGGAGGCAATGGCATGTTCTTTCTTATTTCCAAACGTTCTTTTCTTTCTTCAAGAAATTGCAATGGCGATACATCTGTAAAATCTTTATTCATTTCCGGTAATGGATAATCTTTACTTTCCAAAAATATCTTGAAATAATGATCAGCGACCTCTTCTTTGGATCTATTTCCAATATGATCAGCGATATCTGCCCAATTTCCCAATCCAAAAGTCTCACAACCTTGAATTAATAAAAGTTCTTCATCAGCACCCCATTCTCGATCAAATATCGGATATGTATTCTGCTCAACTATTTGATAATCATGCCATGGCTTGTGATCTTCTGTAGTTAAACCAGCAGCAAAACATGGAACACATAGGTCATAATCGGTACATATTGCACATTGGATACGTATTCTATTGGTACAATCACTACTACAAACATCACAATGAAATAGTTTTGTCCTTGCATCCATGTTTACTTTTATTTATTTTATTTTATTTTTTTTTTTTTTGCAGTAATTCTGTTAAGGGAAGGGAAAAATTAAAGTTCGGTTGTGTGATTAAATAATACAAATATAAAAATATGGACTTTGAATCAATCAAGTTCCAACAATGAATCAATCAAAATGAAGTAAAAATGGTATATAATGTAAGGTATATAAAGTGATATATCCAAAAATATGAAGGAAATACTAAGGTTCGATGGGTTGATTTATCAGAAACGTCTGATATAATCTTAATTGTTTTTGCCCTTGATTTATGTCTGTTTTTATTTTGTTGTTGGACTCTTTTTTTTTCTCTCCTCTTTTGAAATATTTGGAAACATTTTCACGTGATTAGGTTTACAGCCCTAACTATTTTATTTTGCACATGACTTGTTGTATGCAGTTTATGTGATATTTTTTTCTGTAGTCAGTTTTAATTTTTTTTCTATTTTTTTCAGCACAGTATATTTGCAGTACTGTACAGTGCGATTTTTTTTTTTTAGGTATGTAGTGCATGTACCATTTTCTACTCTCAGTTTCCTTGAGTATACGCAGAAAAAATCACTATCAAATTTGAAAATTCTTTCTATTCAATTAATATAACTAAATAATTCAACTAAGATGGTATGTTGATAGACATCAAAACAATACCTGATTTCTACTACAAAGTATATTAAAGAGAAGTAATGAACTTGCGAAAGATTGGAAATAACTAAGAGAATGGGACTAAAGTTGACATTGTTTGGGACAGAGAGATAGAGAGAAAGAGAAATCGAATAAATTTTATATAACTTTGAATACTAACTAAATTCAATAGGGTCGTGTTAGAACTAAGACTGTTAAAAGAGCTTCCAAGGTTTTGATTGAAAGATTTTACCCAAAATTGACTTTGGATTTCGAAACCAACAAAAGATTGACTTCAGAAATTGCTGTCATTCAATCTAAAAGATTAAGAAACAAAATTGCTGGTTACACCACTCATTTGATGAAGAGAATTCAAAAAGGTCCAGTTAGAGGTATTTCTTTCAAATTACAAGAAGAAGAAAGAGAAAGAAAGGATCAATACGTTCCAGAAGTTTCTGCTTTGGATTTGTCTCACACTAACGGTCAATTAGAAATTGATGCTGATACCGCTGATTTGGTTAAATCTTTGGGTTTCAAAATTCCTGTACAAACCGTTTCAATTTCTGCTCAAAGAGGTCCAAGAAGATTTGCTAAAAGAAATTAAATTCGGAAGAAAGATGTTTATGAAATAGATTAAACAAGAAATGGGGTAAATTTTAATGTAATTCTAGTTATTTTAATTATTTTCTATTTCTTTTGGGGGTTTTTTTTTATCTCTATATAGTAGTAAATACAAAAGATTTAAAAATAAGAAAATAAACAAAATAAATCAATAGTCATTTATTAAATGAGTTGATGTAGGGACACTGTATTTACATATATGTATAATGTGGTGTGAAAAATCCAAATCTCATCGCAGTAAAAAAAAAATAAAAAAAAAATTATAATCAACTACTACACAACCACCAATGGCAGAAAAAGTCAGATACTATTTGGAGCAGTCAGTTCCTGAATTAGAGGATCTTAAATCAAAGGGACTTTTTGATAAGAATGAAATCACGATGATAATGAGAAGACGTACTGATTTTGAACATAGAATCACTGGACGTGGATCCAAACCAAAGGATTTCTTAAGATATAGTGATTTTGAAACAAATTTAGAAAAATTACGTAAGAAAAGATACGTTAGAATGAGTAAAGTCGGATTAATAGAAACTAAACCGAGTATAAGTGACTGGGCGGGGTCTCGTCGTATTATGTTTATTTTAGATCGTGCAACTAGAAGATACCCTGGAGACACTGAATTATGGTCTAAATATTTGGAATTTGCAAAAAAGGATGGTGCTATTAAAGTAATTTATAAAGTATATTCTCGATTATTGCAATTACAACCTAGAAATATAGATGCTTGGTTATCTGCTGCAAAATATGAATTTGAAACAAATGGGAATGCCAAAGGTGCTAGAGTTTTATTTCAAAGGGCATTGAGATTGAATTCGGAATCTTTTGAATTATGGTTAAATTATGCCCAATTTGAACTAACTTATATTTCTAAATTAATTGCTAGAAGAAAAGTTTTAGGATTAATAACTGAAAAACAACAACGTGAAGCAATGGAGACTGAAGAGGCTAAATTTGTTGACGAAATTAAGAAATCAGAAGATGATGATGAATTTGCAAACGATAAAATAATATTACCTAATGAAGAAGAAGTGAAAGAACAATTGAATCATTTACCAGAAGCAGATATGAATATGTTGGGAAATCCAGAAACTAATCCTGCCTTAAAGGGTGATGTTGCCTTAACTATATTTGATTTATGTATTCCTGCCATACTTGATTCAATACCGAAATATTCTACAATGATAAAACCAAATGATAAAGTATTTGAAATTGTGAACAAGTTTTTGACCTTGTTTGATAAATTTCCAGATTTGAATAGAGATTATTTATATTTGCACGTTTTAAACTACATTCAAGGAAAATATCCCAATGATTTAAGAACTTTACTTATTGATATAACATTACCAATCAGAACTGTCACTGTCAACAGTGATAATTTAGCAGAAACATTGCAATTATCAGTTAATAAATTTATTGCCTATAAACGCAAGATAAAAGATGCAGCGGATAGGGATATGTTAACTAATATGTTTATTAACCAATTGAATAATCAATTTTTTAATGACAAAGTTCAACCTTCTGAAAAGGTAGAAGCTTTATTGAAAGCAATCATAAAAAAATGTCGAACCATTTAATCTTGTTTGGATTCATCATCAACTGGCATGTACTTATTTTTCCTAATTTTATTACTGATCCATTTATATGAGAATGATAATACCAAAGCTCCAGAAATCAAACTTGTAAGTGCTAAATAGACATAAAATAACGTATAACTTATTGGAACAAAAGAAACTGGAAATTTGTAGAAACCATCTTGGTATGGTAAATTAGCACCTTTGTTAGAATTCACGGGTGATAATTGATCTAACCATCTGACTGCGAAATTCAAAGTCATATCCTCGCCAATGACCACCCTTGTAGTATTTGTTCCCGCTCCATATGCAACAGCACTTATAAATGTATTTTGCTGTGGATCGGAAGTTGCTGGTTTGGTTATAAGTACATTCATTGAATTATCAATATCTATATGAGATTCACTTAATGTGCCTCTGAAATTAAAAGTTAAAGGAATAGAAGGAGCACCCTTTTGAATCAGTAATGCCTCAGATGACAATGGTAGTTTACAACTAAATGGTGCATCTTCATGTAAATATAATTGGAATAAATGATACAATTCATCAGTAAATTGAATGGTGCAATTAATATCTTCATTCACTCCGTACCTAAAATATAAAGGTTTTCCTGATTCTTTACATTTTGGGAATGGACCATATATGATATTTTCCTGTTCATCAAATTTATGTTCACCATTATCGATGTTTCTCTGGATGCAACCAAATTGTACTTCTTGTCCAAAACTATAAGGTGCAATTTCTTTAGGAACTTCTCCTTTAGAATCAGAAGGGTACCATCCTGTGGCTAGAGCAAGTGATAATGATGATATGAATGATACTGTAGAAAGTTTCATAGTGTTAAGTAGTTTATGAAAAAGACAACAACGAGAGACAGAAAAAAAAAATATCTTTTGTTTGTTATTTTATTATTTTTTTTTTTTTTTTTTTTTTTTTTTTTTTTTTTTTTTTTTTTTTTTATAGTTGGATTATGGATCAACTTTATATATACACACAATATACGGTTTCTAGGAGACCCTTTTTCTTGTTTAACAAATTTCGTAAGTATAAATAACTAAAACATACATACCAGTTTCATTACTCCGAAATAGTACGCTTTAACTGCAACTTTATAAACAACCAACCAAAGAAAAAAAAAATAAACTTACCTAACCTCCTCACAAATTGCTAAACAAATAGTTAATGCGAAAAAAAAAATAAGGTATAAAGCAAAATGCTCCAGGAGGGGTTTGAACCCACGACCGTCGCGTCTCAACGACTGTGCGTTTGGCATAGTGAATAAATCTATAAGCACGAAGCGCTAACCTCTGCGCCACTGGAGCTTTGCGAAAGAAAAAGCAATTTGTGTTTTAAGAGTCCAAACAAATTTACCAACACAAATCATTTTACATGGAACTAAAATTAAATTATGATGTTTGATTTTGTTTTATCTTAACTATATATAGTTATTAAAATACTTTTTTATATATATAATTTTGGTTTATACTGATATTTTTGTGAATGAAAAGTTTTGATGTGTGCAATTAATTGCCCCCAATGACTTGAACAAAATTGATATTCAAACGCAGAACTTTATTAAATTTTTCTTTCTTTTTATTTTTTCATCCAATATTAAAGATTTTGGATACAATATTCTAAAACTTGATCTTAATTTTTATTTCTTAGTACTCTCATGATGAAGAACACTTTTTAGTTAAAAGTTTACAACAAATTTGCAACAAAAAAAAAAAAAATAAATAAATAAATAAATAAATAAATAAATAAATAAATAGAATATATATATATATATATATATGTAAAAAAGGTTTGTATTGTTACAAGTACATAGTAATACATATTAATTTCTATTTAAAGAACCACTTGAATTTCGAATTCTTCTTCTAATTCAGTATCTCCTACAGTTTCGTCCAAATTCAATTGTTCATCGTCAAATATAAATTTAACTTTGGACATATCAATAGTAGTTTCATTAATTTTTTTGTGTTTCAAATAATAAGAAAGCAAGTTTCTCAATTTTGTTTCTGATGATACTTTAACGTTGATTGGTTTGTTGTCTTTCCCCCTGAGTGCAATCACAAAGAAATCATCACTTAAATCGATTGTTTCTGGGCCTTCGGTGATACCTACAGTCTCTTCCTCATCTTCACTACTTGAAGAACTCAAACCGAGTTCATGTTCTCGTTCTCGTTCATGTTCAAGCTCAAGCTCAAGTTCCGGCTCCGGCTCGGATTCAACCACAAGTTCTTCTTCGATAACGGGGGGTTTCGTTCTGAATTCAGGGTATATATCCATGAATGTATGTTGATATTCTTTAGGAATCAAAAAAATGTGCATTTCTGTAGGTTTAACACTTTCTATATTTTCATACACTGGATTAAAATCTTCCGGCAACGGGATTCTTAAAACCTTTGGTGTATAAAAAGGTTGGATCAATTTTTTCCCATTGACCCAAACCAAACTAGCTGATTCAGGGGTATAACTTTGTAGAAGCAACGGAGTCAATGTATTTCCTAATGTGTCTCTGAAATATCCAAGTGCCCTGTTAAAAAGCTTTTCAAACCGTGTCAATCCTTTTGCTCCAAAAACAACCTCCAAATTATTTGCTGTGTCTGGCGTAGGCAATTTTGAAGTCACTCGAACTATATATTTCCGATTCTTCTCATGAATATTGTCGAAATTGTATCTACCGGGCGATGACGACTCTTGATCTTGAATAAACCTTCTTTGTGTTCTCACTTTGATCAAATTTTCAACATCAAAATCGTCACTATCATTATCGCTGATTATAGGCTCCGCCTCCTCCTCTTCTTCTTTTTCTTCTTCCTCCTTCTGATGCTGATGCTTCTGTCCCTTCTGGCCGCTCTGCTCCTCTCCATTGCCGAATTTCAAATCCAAACTCGCTAGGACTTCATTCCGTATCTTTTCTTTATCTATAAATGGCGGAGTAATTGTACTGCCCAGTCCTCGTTCTTGTTCTTGTTTTTGTTCTAGTTCTTGTTCTAGTTCTTGTTCTAGTTCTTGTTGCAAAGTTGGGTGTTTCCCTGTTTTCTGCTGCACATCTGATTCAGGTATTGGACGTATCAGTTTGAAAATTTCAGTAACTTGCTCTTCTAGACCCCCATCTTCTTCTTCTTTTGCCTGTTCTTCTTGTTTAGGTTTCTTGCTCTTCCTTTTCTTCTTCTTATTGAACGACCCAGAAAGTGAAAAAAAATCATCATCTAACAAACCCAGACCCAGCTTCTTCTTTTTCTTCATTCGACTTTGTTCACTCACGGGATCTATGCCTAATTTGGTGGTCGTTATTTCATTTATACCCTTGTGTTGTGGTTCTGAAGTGCTTGAATCTTCCCGTGTCACTGATTCCATTAGATTGAGTATGGTGTTATGGTGATGATTTTTTTATTTTTTTATTTTTTTATTTTTTTATTTCTTTTGGTGAGAAGACAAATCTAATTATCGAGTAGAATTATTAACAATTTATACAATACAATACACACATATATATATATATATATATATATATATACCAATTATAAAAAAAAAAAATAAGAAAATTGAATACTTAACAAAACAAAGCAAATTAATATATTTTTTATTATTTTAATTTTAATGAAAACATTCATTATTGTATGGAAGAAACAACAAAATCTTTCCAATCATCAAATGATACTGGTTCATATAAAAATTTATCAAAATCTAAATTATCATTCTCCTCCAATTTAATTTTTTTATCATCAAACAACATATCCAAATCATCATCTTTTTCTTGTTCACGTTCTCTCTTGATTTGTTTTGGTTCTTCAACCTCTTGAATTGATAACATACCATTAAGCATTATGTTATCATTATTAACCAAATCTTTAATTGTGTCCACTTGTTCAAAAGATGTTACTATAGCCAATGGTTTAATTTCACTAGTCCATTCTCCACCAATCTTTGGTGATAATGGAGAATTGGCAATTGGTTTACCATTAGACATCTTTGGTGAAACTTTTGAAAAATCTTGATTATCAACTATTGATTCATCCAAATCTAACAAGTTTGCTAATGATGCATAAAAAAATTTTTCAGGATCAGTATTGACAAGTTCACGACGTTTAGCCAGTTTAGAATCATTTGAAGTCATAGCAAATATATCAATGTCCGGAGTTGGATATACATTGTTTACATTGTTATTGCCTAAATTAGATGTTCCAGGAGTAGTACTGGATGGTGTTGCTTTTACGGGGTAATTTGGTGAATGAGCAACAGGGGTATTTCTAGTACTTCCAGGTTGATGAGGCACCAGTTGTGGAATTTGTGGTGTTGGCATAGTATGTGGTGTTTTAATTGCATTAGCCAAAGTTCCAGGTGTAGCTGCTGGTAAAGCCGCAGGAGTAGGAGCTGATCCAGCACTAATAGAAGCTTTCTTCTTTCTTCCTTGACCAGTCTTTTTCACTGCAGTCTTGGCTGCAGGCTTTTGAGCAACAGGGTGCTTACCAATTGGTAATTGTTGTTGTTGTTGTTGTTGTTGTTGTTGTTGTTGTTGTTGTTGTGGTGGTGGTGGTGGTGGTGGTTGCAGCATAGGCATACCTTGTGAGCCAAGTTGTGCTGGAGTAAGTTGCTGAGACATCATTGGCGGACTACTGTTAACACCTTGTTGCATTGGTGTTGGTTGTTGTGGCATCATTTTCATTTGATTATTTGTCGCTCCTTGAACAGCATTCCAATTATTAGGATTAACCTGTTGTTGCATTGGAATTTGTTGATTTTGATTCATAAATGCTTGATTTCTGTTTTGATTTTGCATCATTTGTTGAGGATTTTGTAGTTGAACATTAGTCATTGGTAATTGTTGTTGTTGTTGTTGTTGTTGTTGTTGTTGTTGTTGTTGATTAGAAATTGATTGTTGCTGACCCATTAGATTTCCCTGTTGAAGTGCTTGTCGTCTTCTAGAAGCTATTTGTTCTTTGACGTAACTAAAATATTTACCATATTGAGCTTTAATTTTTTCCAATAAATCAGGACCGGCAAAATAAATTCCTCTATGTAAATTATCCAAAATGTTTTTACACATGTATTTCATTTGAATAATCCGTCTAGTAACGTCATCACTTTTTGAAAACAAGTAAAAATAACTAATGATACTATCCACATTTCCATATTGCTCTTGTATTTGGTTCATAAGTTCACGAACAGTTGTTTTTTCTTGTTGAGAAAGCATGCTGGTAACATCCTTTAAAATAACATTATTTCTTGATACTTCTTCAATCAATCGAGTCAATCTAAGTCTTATTTCATCTGTGAGCGGAGGTAAAAATGAACTCATTGCAACATTTGCCGGTGCTGTGGCTGGTCTGCCACGGTTTACATTAATATTTTGACCATTTGTATAATTTGCATTATTTGGAAGTAACCTTTGATTAACCATCGGTGATACGTTAACATTAGAATTTGTGGGTGCACTCTGCTGTAAACGTGGGGTTGACATATTTTTCAAAGAAGGCAGATTCTGAGGTATATTTTGCACTGGTTGTGTTTGTTGAAGTTGAGGTTGGGATTGTTGTTGAGATTGTACTCTCTGTATAGTTTGTTGAGGTTGTTGTTGTTGTTGAGGTTGAGGTTGAGGTTGAGGTTGAGGTTGAGGTTGTGGTTGTGGTTGTGGTTGTGGTTGTAGTTGTTGCTGTGGTTGTCGTTGTGGTTGTTGCGGTTGTTGCGGTTGTTGCTGTTGTTGTGGTTGTTGTGGTTGTTGTTGCTGCGGAGCAGTTCCAGATCCAGGCCCTGTTGAAGACATCATGTTCATATTTGGGTTCATTGAAGTGTTAGAATTAACACCTTGTTGTGAAAGTTGTCGTTGTTTCAATTCTAAAGCTTTTTGATGCAAAATGTATTTTTTAATAAAACTTGTTTTCATTTGTTCAGTAATGGGTCCAGACCCTGGTTTTTGTTGCATTTTAGCTAAAATTCCCATTGCTGCATTACTATATTTTGTAACATCTTCTTCTGTAATTTGAAATGGCGGTTTCTGTTGATTACCAGGTAATTGCATTTGTTGTCCACTAAGCTGTTGTTGTGATAATTGAGGTATTTGATTGTTCAGTGAAAAAGGTTGTTGTGTAGATTGAATTTGAGTCGACTTCTGTGGATTTTGTTGTGGAGCTTGTTGCTGTTGGTGTTGTGGAATTTGTTGTGTTGGTGCAATTTGTACTTGACCCTGACCTTGCTGTTGCTGCTGCTGCTGCTGCTGCTGCTGCTGCTGCTGCTGTTGTTGTTGTTGTTGTTGTTGTTGTTGTTGTTGAATTCTTCTTTGTCTCAACAATTGCTCCCTTTGTTGAGGAGTTAAGTTATTAAAATTATTTCCATTTGTTGGTTGTATAGAATTATCATTATTATTTCCAGGAAGCTCATTACCTAAATTTCTTTCCATACTGGCTTTTTGTTGTTGTTGGCTCAAAAATAATTGTAAATGCATATTATAAATATCTCTTATTGGATTAATCATTTCTGGTGGAATGGCATTGTTTTTAAGTAATTCAAAAATTTTGTTCCAAGTGTTTGCACCATTTGGTAATTTAGGCATTTTATTAAGTAAAGGAGCAGGAATTGGAGTAGATCTCATAATATTTACTAATTGAGGAGGTATTTGACTTTGTGTTGGTTGTCCTGTATTTCTAACTGGTTGTTGTTGTTGTTGTTGTTGTTGTTGTTGTTGTTGTTGCGGAGCTTGTTGTGGTTGTGGTTGTTGCTGTTGTTGTAGCTGTTGCTGTTGCTGTTGCTGTTGCTGTTGCTGTTGTTGATTTACCATGTTACGAAGTTGTTGTTGACGCGCTTGAATTTGTGCTTGTGATTGACCCCTAGCTTGCGCTTGTTGTCGTAAAAAATGAGCACTTTGTTGGTTAGATGTTGACATTTGATTGGGATTAAGAGATTGTTGTTGCGGAACTTGTTGTTGCGGAGCTTGTTGTTGTTGTTGTTGTTGTTGTTGTTGTTGCTGCTGCTGTTGTTGTCTTTGATGATTTTGAGCTCTTAATTGTTGTACTTTCATTTTAATAGCTCTTAAATAATCATCTTTTGATACTGATTTTTCAAATACAGTTTTTTCAAAATTTTGAGCCATTCTAGTAAAATTTTGTATATCTACATTTTGATTTGAATAATTTGAATCTGTGAAAGTAGAAACTAATATTTGAACAACTTTTTGTCTTTCTTTAATTGTTGATATTTCATTATAATTATTATTTGACATAGAATCACCGTTCATTAGTGGTTGATTAGGTGGTATATTCATAATAAATTAAATAAGTAAATATATAGATGTAGATATATATATATATATATATCTAAAAATATATAAATATATATATGAAACAAATGGGAATTGAAAAAGTTAAGAAGTAAAGAAGAAGTGAAGAGAAGAAGGAAAAAGGAAAAAGGAAAAAAAAAAAAAGAAAAAGAAAAAAAGAACGAGAAGAAAATAAAATAAAAAAGTTCTGTGTTCTGTTCTCTCTCTGTTTTCACTCTTTTGTTTTATCTGGTATTTTATTATTACTATTAAATAATAATAATAATAATATATATAGAGAGAGAGATATATATATATATATAAAATAGCATTATTACTATTACTATATATAGTATTAGTAGTAGTAGTATATATATGATATAATATTAATCTTTTTATTCTTTACAATTAAATTAAATTACATGACTTTTTAATTTTTAAATCAAAAAAGAAATGCAATGATGAAAACTAAAAAAAAAAAAAAAAAAAAAAAAAAAAAAAAAAAAAAAAAAAAAAAAAATTCAATTCAATTAAGTATAGATATATCCTATTTATAAGAGAGAGAGAGAGAGAGAGAGAGAGAGAGAGGGAGAGAGAGAGTATATATACCTTTAAGGAAGTTTAATATTAAGATTATTTATCCGTCAATCAATTCATTTACAATTAAACTCATACTCTCCACCACTATTATATATATACATAACGCACACCCACACACCCCTTGTTCTTCTTTATATATATACAATCCCCCCCCCCCCCCCCCCAACTGAATAAAATAAAATTTCCACTTTATTCTTTAAATTTTAGTTGTATCATGTTGTAATGATCCACGATTTTAGTTAAACTAAAAACTAAAAATATTTAAAATTGTTTTTGTCTTTTAATGAAATCATTATGATTTGTATTTACAAATATTTAATTACTTCTACTTTCTATCAGAGAATAGTTCCACACACATACACAATTTCAAGCTGTGGAGGAATTAATCTTTTTTTTTTTTCTTCTTCTTCTTTTTCGTTTTATTTATTTATTTTTTTTTTTTTTTTTTTTTTAATTATTTTTCGCAACCTGCATAATTGTACATATTCTCCGCCCTTCCCTCCCCACCTCCTCATTAGATTTAATGGTAAATCATAATCGCATCACATCAACTATACCCATCGCAATAACTATATCCCTATATTCTATAATATTCTTGAGAAAATAAAGGAAAATATGAAAAGAAAAGAAAGGGGGATATTTATCTTAGTACATTGCAGTAACCACTTTAAAGTCGCTCGTATATTTATTCTCAAACCAAATCAAGTGTGACAGGAATTTATCCTTTTATTAAAAAAATAAAAAGTATAACAATATCACTATCCGATCCAATAAATATTTATATCTATATATTTATTTTTTAGTCAATGTTTAAATTATGCAAAATTTTATATAGTTGTAAAAGTTCTCTTTATAGCTTTTTTATCTTCATATTGTTTTTGATCTTCTTCATCTATAAATTCATTTGAATGTTCTAATTTCCATTGTTGTTTGATAAATTTCAATCCTTGTGTATTTATACCCAATTGAGTACTTGTATTCTGTAATTCTTGTCTTAATTGTTGTTTAACTTTAATTAATTGATTTTTTAATATTGGATCCTTCTGCATAATTAATTCTTTGGAATTTGAACTAATTATAAAAAATAAAACTTTACAAATAAGTGAAATATAAACTATATTACCCGATATGTTTTCTTGATTTGTCCAAATTTCAATAAATTTCAATAATTTCAATGAATATGAAAATGGTAATACTAATAAAGCATCATCCAATTGACCAGCTTTGATTTTAGTTAATACATTAAGAACATATTGACTTGCCGTCATATTAAAAGCTAATAAAATGGAATTTGGTGTAGGTTTAATTGCTTGTTGTTGTTTTCCTTGTTTGATCAATGTTAAATATTCTTTATTGGCCTCAATGTCTTCAATACCAATATCTAAAGCTTCCATTAATTTTTCACCACTTTTTAAAGTATCCATAGTTTGTTTACTAACTTTAGTAGATTCATCAATATTTTGTTCTCCTTCTTCTTGTTCTTTTTCTACATAATTATAATCACCATCACCATCATCATCATCATCATCAATTTGTTCTAATAATTTTTTCTCGTAAATTTCATCCATTTCCTTTTCCTTTTCTTCTTCTAAAAATACTTGATCATCAGTAGCCAGCCATAATCGAATTGAATGATCATGAGATGTAGAACACATAAATAATCCATCATCACTAATTGCCATACACCAAACTTCACTTTGATGAGCGGGTAATTTTTGAATACATTCGAATTTATCACCATCCCAATATTTAATTAATCCATCTTTACCACTTGAAAAAAAATTATGAGAATCTCCTATAAATTTAACATTCATTATTGAATCTTGATGAGCAAATATTGATTTATGACAATCTCCAAAATCTAATCCCCATATCTTGATATTTTTATCCGCTGATGATGTAATTATAAGTTTGGAATCAGATGATATATCAATTGATAAAACAGGTAATTTATGTCCATATAAAGTAAGAAATAATTTCAAAGTATTTAAAAATACAACTTGAACATTATTATTTAATAATGAAATAGCCAAATATTTTGAATCAGGTGAAATTTTAACACAAAGTACATCTTCATTCAATTCTAATGTTTGAGTATGAACAAATTTTAATTGTGAAATTTGGGTATTTGTGCCTGGGATAATCTCTTGTTCAACTTTAAAATTCCAAAATTTAACACATTTATCATTTCCTCCAGTAACTAAAGTTTTACCATCTGGGGTTATATCAAGAGACCAAATAGCAGCAGCAGAGGAAGAAGAATCATCGTCATTGACAGATCCAGAAAGATTATGAGCTTTTTCAACACGATCAACTAATGAAGAAGTTGTCAAATCATATAGTTCCAAATCACCATTTTTAAAACCAACTACAATTAATGAACCACCAGGTAAAAATTTACAACATAAAGCATACCCACCTTCTAAAATAAAGGTTCTAATTACATTATATGATCTTGTATTCCAAATTTTTAATTCTCCATTTGATGCAGTTGCTAATAATTTATTATCATCTGATGAAATATCCATTGCTCTTATATCAAATCTATGACCCAATAAATCAATAGTATGTTTTTTAATAGAATATAAATCTTTAGATTGTTGTTGTGTTTTTTTAAAATTTTCAGGAATTGGTATATTATGATATTCAATACTATTATTAGTCAAAGAAATTAAAATATCCAATTTATTTTTAACATTATTATTATTGATCCAACATGCTGATTTTATCTTTGCCATTGTTCTAATTGTTGTAAATGGAGTTATTAACATATTAATTTCGGAATTTTTTAAAGATTGTAAAATTTCAAATTCATCCATCCCCTTTTCACTTAATCTTTTACTTCTTTTAGTAATACCACGTTTGATTTCATCTTCTGATCTAATTCTAAATATTTCTATTGTTCTATCGGCATTTTCAATAAAAAAAAATTCAATAACTTGAGAAGATGGTGCTTTAATTGATTTGAATGAAATTTCATTACTTCTAGATTTACTAAATTTTTCAAAACTTCCTCTTTCCAAAATCTTTGAACCTTCTTCAAGTGAAAGATCCAATGACCAAACTTTAACTTGATCTTTGTTTCCACTAGTTATCAACATATCCTTATTTTCGTTCATTCCAATTCCCCAACATTCATTAGAATGAGCCAAATGAGTCTCTATACATTGTCGAGTTTTCAATTCCCACAATTTAATCAACCCATCTTTAGAAACGCTAATCAAATAATCATCATCCATGGAATCCTCCATTCCCTCCTTTACATCCTCCCCCGTTTTAGATAAAAATAACACCCCAGTAATCTGGCCTTTATGACCCTTCAATTTATACATTCCAACCTCCCCAATCAAATCCCAAACAATCAAACTCGAATCATTAGACCCCGAAACCAAAACCGTTCCACTCGCATCAAACCTCAACTGACTAATTCCCGACCGATGGCCCTCGAATTTAATAACCACCGATCCCGACAGAACATCCCATATCTTGATCCCTCCATCAGAATACCCAGCAGCGACAATGTTGGTATCTTCATAGTATGCCAAACAGCTCACACACGCAGGCAGCACCGTGCTTGACGCATCTGAACTCCCCGGTCTCAACCCGTCCCTCATTCGAGTGAGGATTTCTCCCGTTTTGATATCCCAGATTAAAATCTCCTCAAGCGCAGACGTCAAGGCCCGACCCACGGACGTGGTGGATTGGGTCTCGGAAGGCGGAAGCCATACTATATTGGAATGAGACGTGATTACTCCAAAACATTTCTCCTGATCGTATCTATTGTATGATTTAACCATGGTGTTGATGTTTTTATGGTTAGTGATGAGGGTATGAAATTTTTTTTTTTTTTTTTTTTTTTTTTTTAAAAAAAAAAAAAAGAATTTTTTTTCTTGGGTAAAGTGATGGGGAGAGAGAGAATGATGGCTGCGATTATTAAACTCTGCAATGGAAGAAATTGCAAAAAGTTTACAAGAAGTTAATTAAATTGGATCAAATACCAAATAAAAAATAAAAAAAAAAATAAAAAAAAAAATTCAATAAATCAACTTATACTAAACTACATATATATTTATAATAATAATAAATTTTTTTTTACATTTAATTTAAAGCTTTTCTTAAAGGAGATTTAATTTCAATATCTTTGTAGAAAGCAATAACAGTCTTGGCCTTTTCAGCAATATTTTCTGGAGTGAAACCAAAGTATTTGTATAAATCACCAGCTTTACCAGAAGCACCAAAACGGTTAATACCAAATTGTTCATGAGAGTATTTACTCCATCCACAAGTAGACATGACTTCAGCAGACAAAATTGGAACACCATCTGGAAGAACAGATAATCTATATTCTTCAGATTGTTTATCAAAAGAAAAGAAATCTGGAACTGAAACAATACCAGCTTTAACACCTTCTTTAGCCAAAACTTCAGAGGCACCAACAGCAATATGAACTTCTGAACCTGAAGCAATAATAATAATATCTGGGTTATCTTTCTTAACAAGAGTATAAGCACCTTTCAAAGTGTTTTCAATAGATGAACCTTCCAAATGTGGTAAATTTTGTCTGGTTAAAGCAATAACAGCTGGATGGGAAGTAGAAGAAACAGCAGCTGCATAAGCACCAGAAACTTCATTACCATCAGCTGGTCTCCAAACAGATAAATTTGGAATGGCTCTGAAATGAGCTAAAGTTTCAATAGGTTGATGGGTTGGACCATCTTCTCCCAAACCAATAGAATCATGGGTAGCAACCCAAGTAACTGGATGATGAGATAAAGCAGATAATCTTAAAGCACCAGCAGCATATGAAACGAAATTCAAGAAAGTACCACCGTAATTCTTGTAATTAGCACCAAAAGCAGCAATACCATTCATAATGGCACCCATACCATGTTCTCTAACACCATATCTGATGTAAACACCATCATAATCACCCAAACCAGTGGATGGTGGTTGGAAATCAACAGAACCTTCGGCTCTAGTCAAGTTTGAACCAGTCAAATCAGCGGAACCACCAATAAATTCTGGAATGTGACCATGCAAAGCGTTAATAACATTTTCAGACAATTTTCTGGTGGCCAATGGTTTGTCAGCTGGGGTATAAGTTGGCAAAAGTTTTTCCCAACCATCTGGTAATTTACCATCCAATCTTCTTTGGACTTCAGCACCTTCTTTAGGATATTTTTGTTTATATTCGGCAAATTTAGCTTCCCAAGCTTTGTGAGCTTTTTGCTTTTCAGAAACACTCTTGGCCATGTATTCAGCAACTTCATCTGGAATGAAAAAGTCACTTTCTTCTGGGAATCCCCAACTCTTTTTCAATTGTTTACGATCATCTGGTTTCAATGGAGAACCATGAACACCATGAGTACCGGCTTGTAAAGAACCATAACCAATAGTAGTAACCAAAACAACCAAAGTTGGTTTGTTAGTAGATTTCTTAGCTTCATTGATAGCATTAGTAATAGCATCAATGTTGGTATTAGCATCTTTAACTTCAAGGATGTTCCAACCGTAAGCTCTGTATCTTGCTGGAACGTCTTCAGTAAAGGAAACAGCAGTATCACCATCAATGGAGATTCTGTTGTCATCCCAGAAAGCAATCAAATTGTTCAATTGCAAGTGACCAGCTAAAGAAGAAGCTTCGGAAGCAACACCTTCCATCAAACAACCGTCACCAACAAAAGTGTAAACATAAGAGTCAGAAATTGAAATATCTTTTTTGTTGTAAGTGGCAGCAAATTGTTTTTGAGCAATGGCAATACCGACAGCGTTAGAAATACCTTGACCCAATGGACCAGTGGTAACTTCAACACCAGCAGTATCGGTAGCTTCTGGATGACCTGGAGTTTTTGAGTTCAATTGTCTAAATTGTTTCAAATCATCAACTTTCAAGTCATATTTGTATAAAACCAACAAGGAGTATAATAAAGCACAAGCGTGACCGTTAGATAAAACAAATCTATCTCTGTTGATCCATTTTGGTTCATCTGGATTGAAGTTCATTTGTCTCCAAACGGCATGGGCAGCTGGGGCTAAACCTAATGGGGCACCTGGGTGACCAGATTGAGCAGCATTGACTGCATCAACGGCTAAACCTCTGATGGTGCTAACGACTAATTCATCAATTGAAGGCATTGTTTTATTAAATTGTAAATTGTATAATCTATGAAATCTAAATTAAAGATGATATAGTAGAAACAATATAAAGAAGAAGAAGAAAGAATTTTTTTTTAATAAATTTTTTTTCGTTCAAGGGCAATTGAGTTGGTATTTAAATTATTGTTGAAAAATACAAAAAAATTACTAAATTTTTTTCTTTTGTTAATTATTATTACAACTTTATCAAAAAAGTTGGGAAGTTAAGGATAATTTTTGAATTTGTTTTGTGGATAATTTTAACTAAAGAGGGTGATCTAGGGGAGAGCGAGAGAGAGAGAGAGTGTGTGTGTGTGTCTGTGTGTGTCGTGGTCGGGAGACTAACCGTCCTACCGGAATTCGACGAGCATGCAAAATATATAAATAAAAAAAAAAAAATAAAAAAATCTTAATAGAATGAGGGCACAATGTATAGTTATTCCCTTACTAAAATTTCTTGTTATGTGAGACACTACCCAATATTAGAATTACTAATGGATTATTTATCAAGAATTATATTTACCCTCGTTACTTGGATCCACAAGTTGATAACTTGAGGTATCTTTTATCGAGAATTCAGAGAAGACCAGCAACTTAAACAAAATCAATTGATTCGATCTGTACAATTGTATATACCTCTATACAACTCAATTGAATACGTCTATTATTTTGGAATAATTGGATTGTTGTTTTTTTTTAAAAAAAAAAAAGAAAAAAGAAAACAGAAAAAAGAAAAGTCTAGATTATGATATTTCCGTAACTAATGAATTTCCGGTCTGTATGGTACTGTGTGTCTTATTTTTCCACTGCTCTCTTACATCATTATTACTAAAAGTTGCTAGTGATTTTTTCTTTGTTTTCTATGTTCCATGACCGAAATTGCCTCTGCTCCGACCCCGGAACATCCTGAAAGCTGAGACACTAAACTTATTGTCAAGTATTAACGTACCATGCAGTACTCTTGTAACTCCTTCCCCTCTCTTCCTTCAACAAGGATGATCTCACTTTTTTTCAATTCATTATTCACCAGTAGAACGGCTATTTACAGAACTATAACGACTTGGCTTTGCAGTTAAAAGATAATATCTTTAAAATAGATCTTAAGGTAAAACCGCTTAAAGTGATTGAATTTTCAAGGTGATCCCATCCAATCAACGTGGTTCGTTCTCTTTATTATTTTTTTGACTAAATTTTGCATCAAAAATTGATTTAAAATATTCATGAGTTGTGGGTTGAATTTAACGTACATATAAATTTTAATCTATAAAACATAAAAATCTATTAATTGTCTAATTTAATGGCCAGGATCAGCAAATGGACTTCCTCTATCATTAGAATTATCCGTATAATGTGTCTTTACAGGTGTTGTTAATGGACTGCTATCAAATTCAACATTCAAAACAAATGATCCAGTAGTGCTACCCAAAGTAGATCCGACATCTTTTGAATTATCAAAATTAATGTACTCCAAGGGAATACCACTTGTAATACTATTTGTATCCATCAATACTTGACGATCAACACCGGTGCTATTAGTAACAGGGTGACTGTAGTTTTCTGGTTTTTTTCGTTTCAATGAAGTAGCACGTGTAATTTGTCCAATATCGGAATCAACATCAGAATCTTCTTCACTTTCTTCTTGTCTATTATATTCATCTTCAGATTCGTCATCATCATCATCTTCTTCCTCTTCTTCAATTCTGTCAACATTGACCAATCTTGGTTGAACTTTAATAGCGGTCATTGTAGATTGTTGCTGGAGCTGTTGTCGTTGTTGTTGTTGCTGCTGCTGCTGCTGCTGATGTTGCTGTCTCTCCGAATGGGCTTGCAGTTCTGGACTATGATTATACATTTCAGCCGTTGCAGTATTTTGATTAGCCAAAATTACATCACCTATAATAGATGCATTTTCAATTGTATTCAAATCAGAAAATAACGAATCCGTATCATAAGAATATATGGATCTAGTATTATTCTTTGTAGGTCGTACAGTGACTCCAGGAATATATGCAATTGGCAATATATTGGATGCATTAGAAAATGAAGTTGCAACAGAATTACGGTTTGATGGTTGCAAATATTGATTTGCAGATAACTGTTGTGGTTGTTGTTGAGTTTGTTGATTTGCTTGTCGAACAATCTTCTGTTGTCTTGCTCTTCTTGCTTGCATCTGTTGTTGTTTAGTTTTATTTGCAGCTTTGGGTCTTGTAAATGATTCATACGATGATAATCTTCTCATTTGCTTTCTCTTTGCATTAGCGTTATTTCCAGGTTTTCTACCAACAGCAGCAGCGCCAGCACCACCTCCAACACCAGCAGCAGCGGCTATGGCAGCAGCTCTTTCAACAGAGGTGTTACCTGTTGAAATCAGTGTAGTTGTATTATTTGCAAGATTGCTGCTACTTCCAGTTTGATTATTTGACATTCCAATACTTCCCGGAGAAGTTCCAGTTGATCTATCATAGTTTCCAGGTGATGATATCTCCATTCCAGTAGTTAATTTACTCAGTGCATAACCGCTACCATCATCATCCAAAAATTCTTCATCATCCTCATATTCATCATCAAGCATAACCGGATGCTTTTTTCTATAAATAAGGAAATAATATAATACTGCTGCAACAAGAGCTATAAAAGCCACACCACCAATAACACCACCCACTATACCACCAACGGGGGTACTTTTCTTGGTTGCTACATCAGCACAATAATATTTGGAACACGTATCACAAGTTGGCGATGATAACTGACACTGTTGACCTTTTGGACAAGAAGGACAAGATCCTGCAGAACTGGGACATACAACACATCCGTTACCATCTCTTTTTAGTAGTTCTTCTATGATTGGTTCAAAAGCAGGTGATCTTGAAACTAACATTATTGACTATTTAATATGGGTTCGTAGTAACAAAAAAAAAAATAAAGTAAAATTATTATTGGTAGATTTCCATATATTTGAACTGATTTAATAATGAAAAAAAGGAAGGGATATAAAATGTAAATTGATATTCTAAAAAACCAAGGCAATCAAATACCCAAGAATTTTTTTTTTTTATTATTAAAGGGAACTCTTTAATATTTAAAGAGGATTTGCCATATGACCCTATTTGGATAAAATCTTACGAAAGAAAAAAAAAAAAAAGAAAGAAAAGGAAATTTTTTTTTCGTTAATTAAAAAAAAAAAAAAAGTAAAAGCTCATACCAAACAACACGTCCTCAATAGGTTGCACAGACTACATATTTAAGTATTGTGTAATTAATATCCCTTAATGCGCAAAACTTGAAAATTTATCAATATTCTTGATTATCCAGTGATACCCGATGATTATCCAGTGATATCCAAGAAATTACTGCTTATTACAGCCCCATTCGCAAAATAACCAAGTCATTAATTAGGGGATAATATTGAAAGTAAGAATAGAGAATTTACTACGATTTGGTAATCTTATTTTTAGGTCCTTCGCCCCTCACTGAAAATTACACATCCACACGACTTTTGTCTATTTTGGATATTCTTTTTTTCAAATCTAGAAGCGACCGTTGATCTCTCTCCCTTTCCATTTAAACGCGTTATTATACAGTACCTGCTCCATATTCGTTTATTGATTTCATCTATCGATCTTCAATTCCATGAATTACAGTTTCTAAATGTAGTCTGGTAATGCCGAGGTATGTGAAAAGGAGGTTGTTTTTGTTTTGTTTTGCTTTGCTTTGTTTTTATTTTTATTTTTTATTTTTTTGTTTTTCTCTCTCCGTTGTGTGTTTCAGAAATTCGCGTTGCTGAACTAATTCAATTCTGAAACATCACTTTTTACTTGATTTTGAATAAACGAAAATATATCACACAACCTTATCGCGATGATGGGAATAGATTTTTGTGATCTACAAATAAACTTTGATGGACTTATTCATCAACGTCATTGGACTTAGTTAGAGCCACTAGTTTCAGGGGCAATGTGCATAATCGCTTTAATTTCAATAATAGTACAAATATATATTTATAGAAATATAAAATGCAATGGGAGAAAGACATAACTTACTTTCATCAACTAAAATACATGTCTATTTTCTTTAGAAAATTGATAATTTTCTCTTCGACGAGTTAACCAAGTTTTTTCGTAATCGAAATATTTGTAATTGCTTGGTGCATCGCCATTATCATCAATCACTAATTCAACATTATGAGATTCTTCATCTTCTTTTTGTATCACAGACATTGATCTACTCTTTCCACCATTCTTGGTATCTTTGGCAAACCATTGATTGAATTCACTATTGAAAACCCAACCTCTTTGAGATAATTCTTTCGCAGCATTGTATCGAGCTATACTATCAACACCTTCTCCATAATAAAAACAGAAAAACAAAGTATCCGTATCAAACTTCTTCATATAATGACAACCGTTCAACTCGTACATTGGTTCTTGGGGATAATCAATCAGTGATGGATGAACATTTATTGGACTGTATTGCCTTGGCTTCTCAGCATCGTATGAATCAGGACAGTTTAATAATGAAGTTTCCAATAAATTAGTTATTGATTGCAATGGCAATGGATCATTCAATCTACTATGAGCAATGTTGACTATTCGAGAAACATTATCACTGAAAATTTTATTCTCATACGAATCCACAGGCAGTTCAGTTCTGGCCAATTCATTGTTATTGAGTTTCAAATGGTTAATCAGTGGAGATGAAGATCCAGATCTTAATGCACTTGTATCCAATCCAGGTGGTAATACCTTTACTGGAACGTTATTAACCTGACTATTATTGACAGATGGTAAGGCATGATTGTTACCATTTAAGCTATTATTACTTTCATTACGTACAATAGTTTGGGTTGGTACTGATGCTGCTTGAGCTACTTTAATGGCATTTGAATATGAAGTTGTGCTAGTAAGTGGCGGAGGAACAGGCGCAGGAGTAACCACAGGCTTCATTTTTTTCACTGGAGTTGTAGTCGAAGATGTAGAAGAAGGACTATTTTGATCTGTTGTTGATACAACAGGTTTGATTTGCGTTGATGGAGGAGTGTTTCCATTTTCTTCATTAGTCGAGCTGGTAACAGATGAAGCACTTTTTGGTGGAATATGCTGTTGTTGTTGTTGTTGCTGCTGCTGCTGCTGCTGCTGTTTTTCCTTTTCTCTTCTTTCTTCTTCTGCCTTTCTTTCCTCTTCTGTTTCCGCAGCCATTTGAGCCAATGAACCTTGAACTTCAACATCATCTTCTTCGTCAACTTCTAATTGATCATAAAATTCATCATATTCCACATAATCTTCATCTTGATTATTCTCAACATAATAATCCAAATCATCTTTGATATCATCAATTCTAGCAGGATCCAACTTATCATTATCCAAATTTTCTAAAACTTCTTCTAATTTTGTTATATGAGAATTATTTCTCTCTATTTTATATTTGACATCATCAATAGACAGCTGTATTGATCCACCTCCTTTTCTTTTCAGTTGTCCATTTAATGAATCCAATTCTTGATCTAATTCTTCATTCTGTCCATTCAATTGTTCAATAACTTCATTTATGTACGTACACGCTTCCTGATATTTTGCATCATCACCAAATCGTGATCGTTTCTGTTGACTTTGAATTTCTAGCCCTTCGTTGGAAAATTGTTTTATTTTCAGTTGTTTTTCCAACTCTTTAAATTGATCCATTGCATGTTCAATCTTTGTTCGATTTTCTTGTAATATATTCTTATCTAACTTTATACTACTATCTCCTAACCATTGTTTTAATTGATCTCTCAGTCTTTGTAGTTTCTTCAACTCTTTCTTTAAATCATTCTCCAATTTTTCTCGTTGAGAGGCAGCCTCTGTTGCATTAATTTTATCCTTAATATCTTCGAATGCTTGAAGACCTTCAGCTATTTTCTTATTTAGTTTATCAAATTCCTGTTGTAGTTTTCTTGCACTCATGTTGATACTTAAAAACTTATTGGGTCTCTTTGATCGTAAATGGCCAACAGGTAAAAGGAAAGAAGGAAGGGAAAAATAAAAGAAAATATAAAATTTTGCTTTTTTGCCACACACGACCATCTGATTATGTCAACGAGTGAGAATTTTTGGTAACATATCCACGACTAATTTAAGAATCATGCCCCACTTTAATTATTGCAAAAAAAAAAAAAAAAAAAAAAAAGAAAAGAAAAGAAAAAGCTCTTGACACTGCAATCGCTAGATTAGCAGTTATTGTACTTCTTTAGTACGTTTCCACTTCAATGGTTAACGTTAAATCCAATTACTTAAAAAGTATCTTACAAACAGTAGTAGCAGCAACAGCAGCTGCAAAATAAAATAATACCTTTTGCAGTCGCTGTTGACTACCCATCATTGTTCGAATTAAAGTTTAACCAAACTAAACTAGAAAATTTCTTAAAAAATCATTAATAAATCATTTATTTAAACTTTTCCAAGAAGTATCTACCTAAAACCTTACTTTCTACAATCAATTTGTAAACATCTTCTAATTCATATAAACCAACAACTTTAATTGGACATCGAATCAAACTTCTAGAAAAAAAATCAACTGCCTCGGTGGTATCCTTTCTGTTACCAACCGGTGACACCAGCACACAATATTCGAGCAACATTAGCTAAATCAACACCTTCTGGGATTTTAGTAGCTTCAATAGCATCACCTCTGGCATAATGTTGGAAGGGGCCATCAAGCGAAAAACCTGAAAATTTAGCTTCAGGACAAGTTGGCTCACCACCAGTTTGACAGAGTGCATTCACAATTTAAAGATGAAACATTTAATCGTTTGACACCTGCTTAATCATCGATTTTCCAACTTTTGTCATTTTTACCCAAAGAAACAACAACACTGGCACCTTCATGGCCACCAAATAATTGCAATCTACTATTTGGTAATGGAAAATCACCTTTCCACATGTGTAAATCGGTATGTTAAACACCAGAATATTTAACTCAAACTAATAATTCATTTGGACCCGGTGTTGGGACTGGAATGTCCTTGTATAATAATGCACCACCTTTGAATTCAAACATGATAGCTTTTTGAGTAGTTTGAACAGACATATTCTTGGAGAATGTGAATATAATAATAATTGAATGACAAGAAAAATAATCAAGAAAAAAACCAAGCACATAGAAGAAATGGAGGTATATTTATATTCTTGTAATGCTCAATTGATAAAACAAATGGTGAAATAATAGCAAAATAGGAGATAAAGAGAAATTGTGATGCAAAAACGGATCGGATTAAAAATCCATTGTGTGGGGAATGCTGAATAGTTCCAAACTTAAAACAACAAAAAAAAAATAGTGCATTGTGTTCATACTTTAAATTCATTCTAGTAATAATTGTTAATATAACGGGATAAATATTCTATAAATAAAATATAATAGTAAGTCAAAAGCGGTAATAGACTAATTAAATATAAAATATTTGTTAAAGGAGGACGTTCCGATCGACTGCGTATAACGAAATAATATTGAATCTTTTATAGATAAATAATTCGTGGTCCTCAGTTCTTAGTTAGTTAAGCTCTAAGTATGTCATTCATTCTCACTCGGTTCTCTCTTCCAACATAATCATAAAAAGAGATTCCCTTTTTATACCATTTCTTATAATCAATCTCCCACCAACCGTTACATAGTACTCTGCAAGATTTTCTCCTTCGGTAATATAAATCATTGCACGTTTAATTAGCTAATTTACCATAATAACCTTAATTGTTGTTTTAGAGTTATATACGTGAATTTCGACAATAATTGTTGACCCCGTCATGTGGCTCCATTTAGTCTTAATTTTTCAATCATCTTTCTCCACCTTTCTAAAGCCCACTCTTTGAAACTTTGTCTTTGTTACTTTTGAGGAGTAGTTTAACCGATTGATTTTTTTGATCTCATTTTCTCAAGACGAGTTTTTGATTGTAGAATCAGAGTTATAAACTATAGTCTTATTAAAGCTTTTCTAGTTGCTTGGTTTCTACCTGGTCAAATAAAATTCGGAGTAAAATGAAGAACTTCGGATCAGCTGTGACTGGGTAAGTTTTTTTTTTTTTTTTTTATTAAACTTT